>CAUYQV010094581.1:0-28039 GCA_963574575.1 Galagoides demidoff
GTGGTCCCAGCTACTTGGGAGGCGGAGGCAGGAGACTCGCTTGAGCCCAGGAGTTGGAGGTTGCTATGAGCTGTGATGCCATGGCACTCTACCCAGGGGGATAGCTTGAGGCTCCGTCTCAAAAAAAAAAAAAAAAAGAATGGAATGGAATCCGAGCACTTTGGGAGGCCAAGGCTGATGGACTGCTTGAGCCCAGGAGTTCAAGACTAGCCTAAGCAAGAGTGAGACTCCATCTCTCCTAAAAACAGAAAAACTAGCCAGGTATTGTGGCAAGCACCTGCAGACCCAACTACTCAGGAGGCAGAAGCAGGAGGATAGCCTGAGCCTAAGAGCTTGATGTTGCTATGAGCTATGACATCACAGAACTCTACCCTTGGGGACAAAATCAGAGTCTGTCACAAAAAAAAAAAAAAAAAAAAAAAGTCCATGGCTAACACTAAAGTTTTAGAGTAGCTTGTAAAATTATAGCAAGACATAAGAACAAGAAGTAGTAGGGTATCTTAAAAGGCAAGAAGAAAGAGAATGAATTTCATTTTTTAATGGAATGAAAAGAATTAAGTGCAAACACAAGATTGATGCTGGAACAGTTTCAGTGACACCAGTGGTGTGGAAGCCATAGAACATTGCTATCTTGGGAAAGGCAGAAAGGGTCTATCTTTGTGGCTTTTGTACATGAGCTGCTTATTCAGTTTTTCCAAGACTGTTTTTTATCACCTCTATGATTATTTCCTTTTTTGTTTTTCATCAATTTATGGAGAGGACTGGATCACCTGCCAGCCCAGCACCTCTGGCATTTTCCTACGACTGGTCTTCAACTGCCTTGAAATAATACACCAGAAAAGCACTCCGCATCATCCCAGACCTTCCTAAACCATCTTTTAGATAGAGATTATGTGCTGGGTCTGAAACCCAAATGGTACAGATGCACAAAACACTGAACTGATTTAATTAATCTTTAGTGAGTAAAAAACATATTTGAGGAAGAGATGTCCAAAGAAGGATTAGTGTCATTTAACTCTAGGCTAAGAAGAAAAAATAAACATTTTATGCATTTTATCTATTTAATAATAATCTATGAATCATTAAAAATCATCTTAGAAAGAAAAAGAAGTGAAATGAAAATGAAGTCCTGGAGAATAATTTTTTAATAGAACTTTGATAGAAATACCCTGACTTCCACTAGTTAGCAAGTGTGCTTTGCTCTCTTCTCATACCTTTCTTTTTTTTTTTTTTTTTTTGAAACAGAGCCTCAAGCTGTCCCCTTGGGTAGAGTGCCATTACATCACAGCTCACAGCAACCTCCAACTCCTGGGCTCAAGCGAGTCTCCTGCCTCAGCCTCCCAAGTAGCTAGGACCACAGGCGCCTGCCACAATGCCCGGCTATTTTTTGGTTGCAGCCGTCATTGTTGTTTTGGTGGGCCCGGGCTGGACTCGAACCTGCCACCTTAGGTGTATGTGGCTAGCACCTTAGCTGGTTGAGCCACAGGCACTGAGCCTTTTTTTTTTTTTTTTTTTTTTTAGACAAGGTCTCTTTCTGTTACCCCAGATATAGTTCTGTGGCATCACCCTACCTCACTACAGCTTCCAATGCCTGGGCTCAAGTGATGCTCCTGCCTCAGCCTCCCAAGTATACAGGACTACAGACATGTACCAACACACCTGGCTAATATGCTAATACACACACACACACACACACACACACACACACACACACACATATATATGTATATTGTACCAAACTCCTGGACTCAAACAATCCTCCTGGCTGAGCCTCCCAAAGTGCTAGGAGTATAGTCATGAACCACCACACCTGGCCATCTTCTCATGATACTTTCAATTATAAAATATAATTTTACAATTAATCAATAATACTAATATTTGGCAAAAATTTCAAAGAATCTGCTATATTTATAATAACACAGAAAAGCTTCATTAATCATAATCGAAATTAGGACATATTCAAAGAATCAAGTGAACAACCTTGGCTTGGCTTCAGTAACAAAATGTTTGGAAATTTCTATGACTATGCAAATGAGATCTTTCCAAAACAGAAAACTGAGATACATTGTCTTGTTTATTGCCTATCAACTTTAGAAATATACTTCAAAGACAGAGACTATTGGCTTAGTTTTGTTTAAAAAAAACAATTTTCACGTTATAATCTTTATAATTTGGTGTCTGCATTGAGTAATCTTAGATAAACATAATTGTGATTCCTTCATAAATAAACTTATGCTTGGGATCAGTGAGAATTTTCCTAAGACAAACAACAGATGTTACTATGATATTCTGACTATAGCTTCTAAGTAAAGAAACAATAGATTTTAGATTTCTTCAGTCTTCAAATATACCTCTCATATGACAAACCAACCTGCAAACCTACATTATTTAAACATTAAATTCTTATACTATGTCTTGGAAGACTGAATCGCTATTTCCAAAAGTTGCAAACGGATCCAGGCCTGTGAGTGCTTTATTAAACTGTCATTGTATAGTCCCATTAAAAATAAACGACCATGGAGGTAAGGACTCAGTTTTTAACCATGAAACCCTTTTCCTCATTAAACCTGAGCTCCTTGAACTAGGTTATAAGGTATGAATATATTTCAGTTCACTAAATGTTAAGCTGGAAATGCTAAAAATACTTGAGATTAGGTGGACGACTACGATGCATTCTAATCTGCAAGCTTAAAGTCCCAAAAATGACAACATGATAGATTTCAGAACAGAGAAACAATGCAACACTATATTTGGGCCAGCAGATGTGTCTCTACAGCCCATGGGATCAACAGAGCTGATAACCATGGATAGAAGACCCCACCATTGTTATAACTGAGTGATCCTTGGACCATGTAAGGGCATGAATTATGGATTAGACCATCAGAGGAGTTATGTTTCTAAAAAATTGAATATGAAGATCTGAACAGATACAAGAATTAATTATAAAAGTGGGGTTACGTAAGGTCCAACAACATAGAGGGATTTATATCATTCAAAATGATAAATAAAATGATTCCTGGCTACTAGTCAGGAGAATGTAAAGTTCAAACAGAAAGAAAGTTGAGGAGGAAATGGTATGTAAAAAAATAGAAACGAGCTTAGTTACACAAAATGAAGGACAGAGTTTGACACATGAAGAATTAAGTTAAGGCAAGTTTGATAAAGGAGACTTGTGAGCCAGTCGTTCTGCGAGGCCAAGGAGGGTGGGTTGCTTGAGCTCAGGAGTTCAAGACCAGCCTACAAAGTGAGACCTTACCTCTATTAAACATAGAAAAATCAGTCTGGTGTTGTGGTGGGCACCTGTAGTCCCAGTTACTTGAGAGGCTAAGGCAAGAGGATTACTTGAAGCCAGAAGTTTGAGGTTGCTGTAAGCTATGATGACGCCATGGTACTAGGCTAGGAAATAGAGGGAAACTCTTATTAAAAAAAAAGAGAGAGAGAGAGAGAGAGACTGTGCACATTACTGTAGAATATGGAAAGAAGAGCAAGAAAGCATGGCGCCCTACCATGGCGCTAGAATACTATAAGTTTATCAAAGGATGACTAACTAGCAGGCTATGAGATCAACTTTGTAGGTTTATGATGAACATTAAAAACAAGAGAAAAAAGAAAAAGTGGCAGGATGCAGAAGATTAAAAAGTTCTATCACAACTCACATAAAGTTATTATTTCAGGAAACCACATACCCACATGTATAGACGAGTGTGTGTGCACACTGGGCCCTAAGGTAACACGTATTTCCTCTCGTGGGTTCCAATAAAAAGGCCTGAAAGCCACTGAGATGCTCCCTCACTGTCCCTCCTCTCTCATAATGAGAACATCAGCTGCAACACCTCTGAACAGAAAAGCACCCATCAGAGATAATATCCCCAAATCCAGAGGGGAAACATGGCAGAACATAAACCAATGTAGTATTTAAAATAAACTATGTGAATCGTGAAGCACGAGTCAGAGAAAGAAAGATGGAATAGGACTGCCATCCAGAGAAAGGTCTAGTTACCAGATTACACTGTGGGCCCCACTTTGGGCATTTTCCCACCCTGAATAAAGGGATAGTGTTATGTTGCAGGAGAGGAGCTGGGGCAGTAAGGCTGAAGATGAGGGTATTGGGATCCAGAACTTCAATCTGGGCAGGAGACCTTGACCACATAGGCAAAAGAGAGGCAGGAACTGGTGCAGATCCAGAGAGATGGGGCAGAGTGAGGTGAAATCCCATCACCGAGTAAAAGACTTGACATGTAATATGTCCCTTATTAATGTCTGCTGAATATGTCAGTAGGAGTCAGGGACACCAACGGTTATGTCATGTGAAGTTAGCACCTAGGCAGGGTGAACAGTTTGGAATTTCTTATTCCAAGTTATCATCTGCCATCATCAGACAAAAGGGGGACTGCCCTTACTGGTGCCCTCATTATCTTTGCTAACTCTCTGAGAGCTATTTCAGGGGCTACCTATAAGCTGAGCTACGCTCTATTTCTCCAAATGATAAGGAAATATCTCTTCAAGAATGTCAAAAAGTTTGTTTTGGTTCAAAATTAAAACCAATCTGACACTTCAAAGATAATCATGAATGGGTACTCAAAAAATAAAAAGTTCAAGCTTCTCAGAGCCTCAATAACAGGTCACACAAGGCTATGTCAGAATTTACCAGTGAAGTTCAAACTTGTTTTAGGAGCAAAGGTTTTGGGTTTTGCTGCACAGTTTTTATTCGTATGATTTGTTTGTTTTGGGCTTGAGTACATTAAAAAAAAACTTATTAATAGTAAATACATAAATTATTTTCTATGTGCCATGTACTAGTCTAAATATTTACAAATATTAACTTTTAATAAATGCATATACAATTCCTGTTAATTTCACTTACCTGCACAGTGGTTTTTTTCTGTTCCATGAAAAGTACCTCTGTTTCTTCCATTTTTCTCCTAAAAAGCATGAGGAGATTATTGTTAATGAATAGTCACACATGCACACAAAATGTTTTACATTACTATTTGCTATCTTCCAAACTCTGGAGTACCAAAAGGGGTTTAATTAAATTTTAGTCAATTACTTCAGCTGCCTAACTTTATACCATTAAGATATCATTATACAGACAGATAAGAGATTTGAAAAACAAATAGCTTATAGCTTCAAAATAAATTAAGATGATGTGATAAAGTCAGATGTACAAGGTAACAATTTAGAATAAGATTCTCCTTGACTCTGAATCTTTCTAAATTTGATACTTTCCTAAATATACTTTTCTAAACTACGCTCCCTCTAAAGTTCTTTTTTGGTGGGCAGTACTTTTCCTTGCTAGGTAGAAAAAATTGCTGTTCTAAAGATAGAAACAATTAGTAGAAGTAGTTTTAAAGATTTACTTAAAATTGGAAAAAAATTATAATGGAAAGTGTGTATGTCAAAAAAAAAAAAAAAAAAGAGTACTGCCTAGGCAATGTTTTCCACCAGTACACACTGACCTGGAAGAATTCATGACTGTCTAAGTTCTGTCCTTCAACATGGCTAGCTCCAAAGTCTTTGTCACTAGGGTTCCAAAAATGATCACGAAAACAGATTTATGCTAACAAAGCTCACAAGAAACTGAAAAAGTCAAAATCCCTACGTGTTCCCTTATAACCAGAATGCAATTCTCAAACAGTCTATACGCGCTGACCAACATATCTACCTTTCTTCATTCAACAAATACGGGGCCTGACAATTAATTTTGAAAACTTGTCCTAGAAAAAGTGCTCTGTTGTTTACTGTTGAATATCACTATGGTCATCTTCAAAGTACTCCCTTTAGAAAAGAAAGTTCTGCAATGACACCAGCACTCGCCTACCCTTCAAAGTAATTTTGGAACTTATTTTATGGAATGATCATCAGAGCCCTCATCTTATTACCCTTGATGTCCCGAATGTCATCAAAATGTCTTCCTTTCTGCAAGAAGCAGTGGCTCACACCTCTAATCCTAGCACTCTGTGAAGTCAAGGTGGGTAGCTTGCCTGAACTCAGGAGTTCTACATCAGCCTGAGCAACAGTGAGACCCCCATCTCTACTAAAAATTTAAAAACTAACTAGGAGTTGTGGCAGGCACCTATAGTCCCAACTACTTGGGAGCTGAGGCAGAAGGATCATTTCATCCAGGAGTTTAAGGTTGCTGTGAGCTAGACTGATGTCATGGTACTCTAGTCTCAGCAACAGAGTGAGACTCCATCTAAAAAAAAAAATAAAGTCATTGGGGAGCTAGATCAGGTGAGTAGGGAGGATGTTCCAATATAATTATTTGTTTACTGGCTAAAAAATCCCTCACAGACAGTGCCATGTGAGCTGGTGACTTGTTGTGAGGCAAGAGCCATGAGTTGTTGGCCAAAAGTTCAGGTTGTTTTTGTCTAGCCTTTTCAGTACTTCCAAACAGTAAATCTGCTTAATTGTCCATTTGGTATAAATTAATAATGAACAATCTTTCTGGTAGCACAAAAGGTTAGCAATATCATTTTGACTCTTGATTTTGACTGATGTAACTTTTTTGGTCATGGATAATTGGCTGACTTCCATTGTGCACTTTGACAATTTGTTTTGGGGTCACATTTGTACACCCTTGTTTCATTGCCAGTGACACCGTGGCCCAAAACACCACCTTGCCTCTCCAAAAGATCTTGGCCAACTTCAACTCTGCTTTGCTTTTGTTCATTGGTGAGCTTCCTTGGGACAATTTTTGTACACACCTTTCTCATGCCAAGATTTTCAGTTAAGATTTTCCTAAACTGTTTCTCTATCAATGTTAACTTGGACTGCTATGTTTTTCACAGTCAGCTATTGATTCTGATGCACAGTTCAATGAATATCTGCAATGTTTTCTTTAGTTCTGCTGGTTACTGGCTGCCCTGACCTCTCTTTATCAGTGACACTTTCTCTCCCATCATAAAAAAGTTTAATTCACTGCCGTTTTCTTTATGGCATTACCCTTAAAAACCTGGACTGACATGTCCCAGATTCCACTTCCACTCTTCCCAAGTTTTCTTTTCTTTTTTTGAGACAGAATTTCACCATGTTGCCCTCAGTAGAATGCTATGGTGTCACAGCTCACAGCAATCTCAAACTCTTGGCCTTAAGCGATTCTCTTGCCTCAGTGTCCCAAGTAGCTGGGAATACAGGCGCCCACCACAACTTCCAGCTATTTTTGATTGTAGTTGTCATTGTTGTTTGGCAGGCTGGGGCTGGATTCGGTGTATGTGGCTGGTGCCCTAGCTTCCGAGCTACAGGCACTTAGCCATCTTCCCAAGTTTAACAACAAATTTACAAATATTTGGTCGTTGCTCTAATTCAAGCTCTTGACCTTCTTGCAACAATACACAAAACATATAATAATGAATGTCACTCAGCAAGACACAACCACACGTGTACACTAACACAACTGTGAGACACTGATATACCAAGGTTATGAAACACTTTACTGAGTTGTTTGTATGGTGCTACCAACATAGGTACACAGTAGCAAATTTATGAACTTAACTATTGGACTCCTTATTTCCTGAAAACCAGCAAATCCCAGGCATGAACACCTTTATGGATGCTTTAAAGATCAAGTCAGATTACCAGAAGATCATTTAGTGAGTATATCAGAGCAATCACCTCCTAGATGCCAGCAGCCTCCTGAATGATCTCTTCAGTCATGTGTTTCTCTATCTCCTCCACAAGCACCACCCTAGTCGGAGCTGCCAAGGACAAACCCAAAGTTCTTCTTATTGCTTTCCCAACTTCCACCCTTTCTCCCTGAAATCCATTATCCACAATGTGTTTAGAGTAAGCCTTTAATAGAGGGGACCTATCGTAGCCTGACTCACACCTCCTTTGTGCTCAGCACTGGTGCTGCACACACGAGAATGAACTCTTGGGCCCTGCTCCTCTCTCTAGAGCTCCCTAAGCACATCTCTCCCATGTCATCCTCTTACTTCAGACACAGAGGGCTCCTTTAACTTTCAACACTCAAGAGGTCTTGCACACTTCCTTCCCTCTGCTCAAAAACTAATGCACCTAACTCTGTCCCTCTCCCAATCCCACACACATTCCTGCCTAATAACCTGCAGATCCCATTTCAAATTACATGGCCCTGTGACTAGAACAAATTCCCCCATGTTAAGTTCCTAGGGCATCGTGGTATTCTACACTGTAGCACTTATCAGAGTTTGTGATTACATTACTGTAATTACTTAATTCAGGTTTATTTCTCTCACTACCAGAAGCTCCTTGAGGGTGGATACTGTGCTCATTTTATTAGCATGGTCCACCATAGTGAATATTCCACAAAAATGTTCTTTAACCAACAATGGCTTTGCATGCATCACCAGAACAGGGATCATTCTGCCAGGCAGACTGCATGGCCTTGCTGAACAGGCGCCATCCTCTCTGCTGTGCCCTCCAGCCCTGGGGCACCAGCTCTTAGATGGGCATTGTGTACATTCACTTCTGTGAATGTTTTGTTTCATATATTACTGTGGTCAAAATAAATCTTAAGATATTAAAAAAGAAAACCGTGTAAAGTTCAAGATACATTTGGGTAGCAACTCGGCAGATAAGAGTCATGGCAGTGGGTTACTAAGAAACACTATAAACATTATAAACAGAAAGAAAACATGAATTTCTGCCCAAGGAAGTCCTTGGTGAGACAACACTGGCATTGGATATACACACACATAAACACACAACCCAAGCAGTAGTTCTCAGAGAAGGGGGTATGAGAGACTAGAGTTTACTGCAAGATGCACAGCTGAGGGACCCCAGGGAGAAGGTGTGAGATCCTTGAAGGAGGTCTCCACACCCTGCACCTCCTCCTGCCACCAGGGCCTGACCCTGCATGCTCAGCACAGGAGACTTGGTGTATACTGAGTGTGTTTTTCTCCATTTGCCTTACAAATCAACAATTAATTGGCATTTCCTAATTCACTGCGTAGAATGTTTTAATGACTCACAGCTGTGGTTAATTTTTAAAAGATGTTCTACAAACGTATCAGTCCCCTTATGCGATGAGAATGAGAACAAAGCTGGTGGGAAGAAGCTGCACAATACATTTGTCTCTCAATCCATGTTTTGTTGCGGAGTCAGAAGGGGTCAATTTCACTCATTCATTCAAAAAATGGCAGGCATCTTTAATAAGCCAGATGTTGTTCTAGGTGCTGTGGGTACACATGGAACAAGACAAAGGCCCCTCTTTTTGAGGAGGTGATGCTCCCAGAGGAGACAGACAATAAACACTTAAGTACATACAATATGTCAGATGATAGCAATTGGTATGAAGACAAGTACAGCAAGGGATTGTGACAGGGAGTGTGCATTTCTGTGTGTGTGTGGGGGGGGGGGCAGTGCAGTACAAGGAGTCTGCATTAAAATGGATGGTTAAGGAAAGCCTCCATGAGAAATAACCATGTGAGGGAAGACCTGAAAAAGGAATATCACAGAGATATCTTGGGAAGGACAGTTCCAGAGGGTGTCAGCAAGTGCAAAGGCCCTGAGTCTAAATGTGACCTGTTTGTCCTGGGCCACAAAAGGGCAAGTGGTAGTCAGAGGTAAGGGCAGAGAGGTAAGTCTCCACACTGCAGCACTAAGAGACACTGGCTTATTCTAGGAGCTGTGGAGTGCAAATGAGGTGTACTGGGCAGAGATGCAGTATGATCTGGCTATGCTGAGACCCATCTGAACAGAAGGCAAGGGAAGGGACAGCTAGCCCATCTGGCCTAACACCCTGCTTGCTTTTTTCTTTTAACTTGGCTACTGGGACAATCCAGATATGAGAGGACAGTGGTTTGGCCTGTGGTAGAAAAGGTGCTTCTGTAGAGTCACTGGGTTCTTCAAGGAACTTGAAGGAAATTCCCTGTTGCTGACTCTCACTCCCCTAAGTGCTGCTTCTCAGTCATCTTAGTGCTTTTCTCATTGTTTTTTAATTATTGCTTTCATAAGAGATTAGTGGGTTATAATCTATTACAGAACTCAAACGAAATACAAATGCTTCTGATACTGGTCACCACCATATGTTACATCTTAAATTTACTCTGAAAAAATAAAAGACTTCTTCCCAAGGTAGGGAAAAAGATCATTTTATACACGTGGCCACGGGAGTTACCTATTTAACAAAAGGTTTGCCACTTGAAGATCTACTGACGTACAACAGGATAAACACCCAAAAGAAGTAGAGTATTCTTAAAACCAAGCTGAGGTCAATATGGCCTAACCTTGAAAATCTTCAGTGGTGATAGTTAGAGACTAGTCCAGAAGAAATACTTGGCACATCACTAATAAAACCATATTCTCTGCACAAAGACTTTGTCTCTGAGAAACTCATGAGGACAATATTATATCAAGCAAAATTCAGATATGCTAAAATAAAATAAAAAACTAAATAAAGTACACTTTTTATCCTCTGGTCTTTTTTTTTTTTTGAGACGGAGCCTCAAGCTATCCCCCTGGGTAGAGTGCCATGGCACAGCTCACAGCAACCTCCAACTCCTGGGCTCAAGCGAGTCTCCTGCCTCTGCCTCCCAAGTAGCTGGGACCACAGGCGCCCGCCACAACACCCGGCCATGTTTTGGTTGCAGCCATCATTGTTGTTTGGCGGGCCCGGGCTGGGGATTCGAACCCGCCACCTTAGGTGTAGGTGGCTGGCGCCTTAGCCGATTGAGCCACAGGCGCCGAGCCTATCCTCTGGTCTTGATTAAGAGGGAAAAGAAGGTGGGGGAGATCAACTGGCAGAACTGTTATCATGGGGAACGTTCAGCTCCAGGGCAGGAGAACACCTCTCCACCTGCTATCACTAAGCCACGAAAACACTGCCTGTGGTCGGCAGACAAATCCATATCCTCTCTGAAACAACACACTGCTGTGCAGTCAACACTATCAGCTCGCCTGGTCTCTGATGAAAACAAAATTCAACTCCAATTCTCAGCGTTTAACTCCTGCAGCTAACATACCGTACTTCCCTGGCCTCTTTGGAGGCGTGCTACCATAGGTAAATCACTCAGTGAATCAGGTAGTGTGTCATTACCCACCAGAGCAGAAATGCCTAGGGGTCTTGTTAGAATGCAGATTCTGATATAGATAATCCTTATGAAAATATAATTTGTGCTACAACACACATCTCTCGGCCCTTAACTTCTGAGCCATTTTAGTTCATCTTAATTCATTTTATTAACATTTTACAGGCATGTTTTTCTTTCTTAGTTTGCTTCTGAAGTATATAACATTGGTGAGATTAAAAAAACAAACAGTATTTCTCTATGACAGGGAAGTCCCAGCGTATTTGTGAAAGACTTTTTATTTCTCTGAAGTCCTAAGATGACCAAGGAGACAATGTGGCGGAGGCCAAACAGTGGGGCTGGGCTGTCAGCAAAGCAGGGGTTGGCCTGACACCCCTCCAGTTGCTTTTCTCCCTCTGGAGTCCCATAAAACCACAGGGAGAGGAAATGACTGAAAGGAAGCCGGCAGAGAGGGTATGGTGGCAATGACTTCTCTGAAGATCTGTAAGGTAAATTGAGGAGTTCATAATCAACTGTTTATAGACTATGAAAGGACCAACAGGAATTCCTCTGGGTTATATTAAGGGAAAAAAAACGATTAGCTAACATCAGTGAAGAATAAACAAAAGTATACACAGCCTGGGGCAAGATTTAAAGCAACATAACACCTCCTAAGGATGCATTCTGTGTAGCTCCTAAGGCTTGAACTCAAAGGTAAAATGTAAAATGAGATGGACTTGGGCACAATGTAAATAAACACTTTCTAACCAAATACAGTTCTCAGATACAGTACTTTCTTTTTACAAAGTTATGAGCTGCCACCGTTACTGAGATAGCATCCCCTTGCCACTCTGTACCTCTCCAGCACTGTGTATCACAGATGTGCCAGGTTGCATGCCACTTCCCGCAGACAACTGTGCCGAGCATGCTTTTTCATTTCTAGGCCGTCCCTTCAGACTTGAAAAATCAGTTTTAACCCAGCCTCCTCTGTGAATCTCGTGCTCTGTTCTCTGCCCTCCAAGCAGAGTGGATGCTACTCGTCCAGGAGCCTGGCCGTTCCTCTTCCATGCCCCATTTCCTGTGCTGCAAACCCCAGGACCGTCAGGTCTTTGGGGACAGAATTATGTGCTATTTATCTGAGTATCCACAGTGCTGACTGTGACTTGGAGACAGCATGACTGGATGCCAGAAAGAAGGAAGAGGAGAAGAGAAAGGTGGAGAGAGGGATGACCATGCCTATGTTATCATCTGTTATGTATAACGCAGGAGGAATTCTGATACCCAGAGGGATGTTACGGACTTATTCTACGTAGAAAGACATGAATTAGTACTGTGGCCTTCATTAAGTCTTATTACTTTATATATGTTTATAATCTATTTATTGTTATGGCTGTTGAGAAATAGTCCCAATATTTTGATTTTATTGCTGTATGTAAGTACACACAAATTATCTCATAGTACAAATAATTCCCCTGCAAGTCTGTATATAAAAAACAAACCATCTTTCATAGTTACTAGGAAGCCTACAGCAAAGATGCCTGGGGCCTGAAGTGACAGAACAGCCCAGCAACACTGGAAGCCTTCGTGGTAGAACTCTGCACACCAGAAAGTGAACAGAGTCTTTAAATTCTCCCTAACTCAATGCAAGCCTCCACCGTGATTATAATTTAGTACAAATGAGAGAAATTTTATTTTACCATTTGTTCTCTTTTTCTTAGAATCTTACACCCCAATAGGCTTTTTCATCCCACCAATGGCAATTCTCAAAATGTAACATACATAATGCTCTGTGGTCACTTCTGCGAAGGGCCATTCCTCCCCTTCCGAGGGGCAATGGCATACAAATGAACACATCTGGGAACTATAAAACCACTGATAAAAATCACTGTTCAGAAGGATTTCCATAAACCACACTAGCAGCTGTCCCTGGACACATGAAGTCACACCTAAGAACTCAGAACTTGGCCCCACTGCACGGGTACCCACTCCAGCACCTGCCCTCCTGATGGTCCTGGCTTTCTCCCGTCTCTCCACTCCCAGGACATTCCCACCCTTACCTCCAGCCAGCCTGGTTCCTTTAATCCCACCTTCTTCTTTGGATTCCTGCCCTGGGGGGCAACAGCATGGTTTTTGGGCTCTTCAGGTACCAAGGCCACCCCAGGCCAGCATGGGGACCAGGCCCAATAAAGGAGGATGCAGCCTCCGCACTGTGGGTGGCAGAGTCATTTGCATATGAATGGCCAGCCCTGCTTCTTTTGTAATATAGAGGGAAACGCAGTGGACCTTCTCTATAATAAGAATGTTACAGTCTCTGAGGATTTCTTGAAGGTCTCTATTTTATGAAGTCTTTTTTTTTTTTTAATGGCTTCAAGATACATATTTCAGAAGCATTAGCAGACGTCTTCTGGCCTAACATTAATTAAAAAATCAGATTTCAAACTTATTTTACCAGATCCTTTCTTTAAAATGCTACATTTGTAAAATGGAGAAAGGCAAGTATAGGAACTTGGCTAAATGTAGATTTTATCATATTGGAGCTTTTATCTTGCAAGTAAGAAGTGGCCAGGCTGAGTGATACAGAGTAAGGATCTGCTGCAAGTTGGAAAATACCCCCGTGGAGCCCCAAGGAGAGCAACACAGAACCAGGGTGGCTGCAGCAGGACAGCAGCAAACACACTGAGGAGTAGACCATCTGGCAGTTCTTGATTTGCAGATAGGATCTAATTTTCAAAACAAAATTTATCCTTTTTATAGTTTTGCCAGTTCTTCCTTATATTTAATATAATGACCAAATTAGAGGACAAATGAAGTGGCAAAATTCAAAGTGAATTTTTGCTGCCTCTAAATTTTCTGCATCAACCATGGAGGGAGAAGTTCCTGCTCCTGGGGCAGACCCATCTAGATTCTAACTCTAGGGCAGAGACCATCAAATCCTATGCCCCCATCTTGAAGTCTGGTTAACTTATTAGAAAAACTACCCCAGAAAAGCGCCTGAGGTCCATAGTATGAGAAGATAGAGGAAAAATAGAGGTTTTTGAGAGCCCACTGCCTGCCCCAGCAGGTTCACATTCACCTTTACAGCAGCCCACGGGGAGATGGAGCGAGATGGGCAGGTGTGATGATACAGATTCACAGAGGGGTAACTTTCTCAGCTCAGCTCGTCTTTCTCAACCTGTAAAGCCCTTTCCACCTTGTTCCACACCACCTCCCACATAAGACCCCCCATGCTCACCTGTTCTCCTACAGAAACAAGAAACACACACTTCCCTGCCCTAAGGAGATGACTTAACTAGGACAACGGGATTCCATGTTAACTAGGCTAACAAGAAAAACATTAAACGAGCAAGAATCAATAACTGAATGTCAAACAGACGCACGCGGCCAAATATAGCCACTTCACTGGAACATAAGCCCCTCAGAAATATCCCCAGGAGGTGGGCAAGGAGATATCTTCCAGCTGCACCTGGCCCACAGGACTGTGCGTGTGTGTATGGGAGGGGGGGCGGTTTAAAGCTCTGGCTAGAGCCAGTACCTGTGATACACCTGTGTGCAAAGGCAAGAGGTGCCTATTGGTGGCTCCAAGAACCTAAGAAAACTCAGAGAGCCTTCCTGCAGACCCTGAAGTTTGGGAGTCCTGTAGGTAGCCTTCGCGTTCATCACCATACACTGTGTTAGTATGTTGTTCTGCTGGGCCTGGCAGAAATTTACCCCAGTGCAATACCAAGAGATAAAAAATGAAGAGCCAAACTTTTGGCTGGACATGGTGGCTCATGCCTATAATCCTAACACTCTGGGAGACCGAGGCTGATGGATCACCTGAGCTCAGGGGTTTGAGACCAACCTGAGCAAAGCAAGACCCCCATCTCGCAGGCACCAATAATCCCACCTACTCTGGAGGCTGAGACAAGAGGACTGCTTCAGGCCAAGAGTTTAAGGTTGCAGTGAGCTGAGATGATGCCACAGGACCTTACCCAGAAAACATAGTAAGACTGTCTCAAAAAAAAAAAAAAAAGCCAAACTTTGGAAAACAAACCAAAAGGGAATCAGGGGCAGTCCTTGGAGTTGGGCAAAAGAAAGAAAAGCCCATTTTTTTAAAAAATGAAAATATGTATTTGTCTAGAATTGAGAAAGAAAAGAAATAACCAGAAAGCAGTGGCGGGCTGCAGAGAAGGGTGACACTCCAGCCTCCAGCAAGAACAGAGAGTTCACACAGCCTGGGTGTGTGTGTGCTTCCATTCCCGCCCACCCACAGTTTCTGGGGCAAACAAATTCTTGGCTGAGCAGGTATGTGTGGGAGGCCTGATTTATTTTCCAACCATTAGAGCTTTGCCCAGAACTACTTAATCAGGATTTTTCAAGGTCACGCATTTAAATATGATGTTACGGCCTTACAAAATAAGCAATCTGGCATCTGTGGGGCAGAAGGGTAGGGGAGAAGGCGCAGACCACTCATTTGATCTAGTCTCCCCAGCCACTCTTCCCTTAGATCTACTGTGTACTCTCAGAAAACTGACAAATTGGGACAATGGCACGGCTAAAAGAAACAACAGGTAATTTTAATAGAATGCTTACTCTATGGCAGGCACAATTCTAAATCCTCAATCTATATTGAATTATTGGACCCTCACAACAATCCCTGGAAGGGGGTGCTGTTATCAACCCTGTTTTACAGATGTGTAGAGGGGGGTTAGTGACTTGCCCAAGAACCAAGAGCCAGGCAATCTGTGCATCTGCACTATGCCACACTTTCTCCCTGCGCTCTGTGAAAGTGTAACAAGAGCTCATTTTAGTCATAGCATATTCTAATTCATTTTCCTTGTGCAGTAGAGATTTCTTCAAGCTATTTTCCTGAAAGGAGTATTATCAGAGCCAGTGACCCACCTTACAGTACAGATAGGATAGTACCAATCCTTTAAAAAGCCATATAATTTTAGTAGGGCTGGAAAAGTACCAAGGCCCAAACCGCAATTCATACTCGCACACTGCCTGATCAGAAGCAGTTCTAGGCAAAGCTTTGATCTGGTTAAAATGTAAAAGCTCTGAGAGGTGTACACTTTATGTTGTTATCAGTTTTCAGGGAAAGTTGCATTGTTATCTTTTTAAATACAGTTTAATGATAAGAACTTCAGGTGGTTTCCAGGCATCCAATTCACCTGTCCAGTTCTGACTTGTTCACTACTAGGTACCAGGAACTCCACAGGACCTGGCACACAAATAGCTGCTCCATATTGCCAGCGTGGGCGAACAAATGAGTGAGTGAGTGGCTGTAATTCCTGCAGATGCTAGGTTTAGGGCAGACTTATGACGCACACAGGTATCAAAGAGGCAGCCAAGTTGGGAAAAGTACAACTACAAAAGTCTAAATTTGATCAGGGAAATCACTTTAAGATGGTATTAACCCTGACAGAAATCTCTGACATATTTAAATAGTATTATAGAATGTAGAAAATCATCTTTTCTTGAGCTTATTAGTGGATTATATTTTAAAATGCATATATGATAGAGCTAACATATTTTTTATTTTTTGAGACTGAGTCTCACTCTGTCTCCCTGGGTAGAGTACCGTGGCATCTTAGCTCACAGCAACTTCAAACTCTTGGGTTCAAGATATCCTTCTACTTCAGTCTTCCAAGTAGCTGGGACTACAGGTACCCATCACACTCCTGGATAGTTTTTCTATTTTTAGTAGAGATGGGGGGGGTCTCACTCTTGGTGAGGCTGGTCTCCTGAGCTCAGGCTATCCACCGGCCTCAGCCTCCCAGAGTGCTGGGATTACAGGTGTGAGCTGTCATCTGTTTAACAAGGTAGTATAATATCCACATTATTTTCCCCTAAAATTATACTCTCCCTACAGGAGAAGACATCATCTTTTCTCCCTAATATTCTCATATCCTACTCCTTTGTGTACCCAAAGTCCTCCCCCAACACTTTCTTTTCCAGGAAATGTTCCCTCATTTTCTGGCCAGGAGAGTTCACTCCCTCATTTGTACTCAAAGGTACTTTGTTCTTTCCTTTGTACACAAACTTACGTTCTGAGTTATTTTTCTCATCTGCATTAACCAGTTGTCCCCAACTTCATCGCTGTATTCCACAGGGAATCAAACTTTTTTCCTAACATAAATCAGGCATCCAGGCAACATTAGACTATTTTTTAAATGACTCCTATGGCAGTGCTCCAAAGATACCACACACATCTGTTTCTGATGTTCAAATAGATTTCGATATTTGTAAGCTATAATTTAAGAAAACACCCTGAAATGATTTATATGCAAACTTTTCACGCACTGTCCATTAATGTGTGTCAAATGAACCACCAGGGACCCCACAGGAGGCGGCTCTGCCTGCTCTGTGCTCGTACATGAACTTCTCGTGAGTGTGATGCTGGGGAGAGAAGCTGGAGCTCCAACACAGTCCTGTGGGCAATACCTGCATGCACAGCCTGGTCTCCTGAAGTTGCTCAAGCAAGCATGAAATACAGAGCCACACCTGAGCATGGGCTTCAGTTAAATGCCAGGCAAGGCTCAGGGACATGTGTACGGCTTTGCTTTCATGGCATTGTAAAAAGTCCTTTGTGATAATATCCTACATGAGAGAAAGTAAATATTTATTCTAAGAATTAGATGTTTCCTGTATGACTAGATTTATGATCAGGAATGAGAGCGACTTGTTTCCTAAGTTTAGTTATAGGGTTACAGCGCTGAAGCAAATATTCCTTACCTTACATTGGCTGAAATGAGAACTATCCTGGGATCCTATGACAAGTTATTTCAAAACAAAAAGACTGTTATGATTTGTAAACAATTATATGTTAGAACAGATTTTTAAAATACTATGCATTTAAAGCAAAGTATTTTATTAATAAACACAGACAATGATTTGAATACAGCTATTATACAGTTAACCATCTGACTTAATGTGTTTTCTATCTTCCTAACAGCCTTGTTACTGACAATGCAGTAAATAAACATAAATGTAAACTTCAAGAAATTTACACTAGTAAGATACCACTTTATCTGTTTTATATGGTAGAGTTTTATATAAGATTACAATTTATGAAGGGACTCACTGCCCCCCAAAGCCTGAAAGCTTCTGTTAGTGTTTCTTAAACACCAGTCTATGGATCAGGTGCAGTAGACCTGGATACGACTTTTTTGTGCGTTCTTGGGCCCTTTCCTTTCCTTGGTAATTCTCTTCTACTAGGTATACAGTAGAGGTGAAAATCTAAACTTAGACCAAAAGAGAAAAAAAAAAGGAAACCACTACTCTAATCAATATATCACCATCTTCACAGAATTCTTGGTCATGTGCTTTGGTAAAAAATATGTGAGCAACATACCCTTAATATATGAACTCTTTCAAAAAAGGAAATAAGGATAGATGTACATTGTGTTTTCTTCAGTGAACTCATATTGGGCCTACTAATACTATACCGCACTTTTCTGAAAGTTCATAAATCATCCATCCATTTAACTATATGTTTTACTATTTCACTGACCATCAAATAGCCATAGAGCATCAAGGCGGCTTCCAGAACACCTCTCATTTTATTTAAAATTAGGACAAAGGCCGTTTTTCACTCATATTCAATTCCTTTTAAACTCTGCATGATTTTTCAAATCTCATCAATGTCTCAGTCTTTCGTGTATTTGCAAGCTCCTCCTTCAGCACACCTGAGTGGGCACCACTGCTTCTTCATAACAGCCGCTACATCCCTCCACACTGAGGTACACTTCCTTGGGATGACTGCAGTTTGTACTCAATAGTTTGGAAACCAGTTTTCTTGTTAAAAAGATGGAAGTAAAATAGCATTTCAGTAGAATCACAGAGTTTTTTTTTATATAGAAACATACTTTGGAATGCAACTACCCTACACTGCTTTTCTCAGATAAAGGAAATATGAGGGCTGTCCGGAAGGTATTGAGCCACACACTACAAAAAATAGACATACATGGCTGGATACTTTCTGGACAGCCCTTATGTATTTAAGAAACACACCAAAGAGGGAACAGGTATTGGTAAAGTAAGAACTCAGCAACTGGGTTTCCAAGGATTAGGAACTAAAGAGATCTGAGTTCAAATTCAGACTCTTCCACTCACTAGCTATAAGGTCATGGTCAAACCCTTTACGCCCACAATTTCCTTATAGGTATGACACCATCAAGGGATATTATGTTAATTAAGTAAAGATTCTTAACCAGTCTTTATTTCTGACTCTAAGTAATAAGTATGTAATAAATGTTAGTTACAGTGGCATACAGATTTTTGTTGTTTTAGGAAAAGAAGCATTCTCTAGGCATGGGGTAGGCTAACTTGAGTGAGACCTTTGTGTTCCTAAGGCATAGATCTAAGGAATTAGGTGCTAGAGCCTCCCAGAGATGTGAATGTGAAGGCTGGGGGCCTGTGGGAACAAAGCAGGAGTGACTCAACCCCTGGGGCCGACTTCCCCTAAACTGGGAGGACAAAGGTTAGGGCCCATGAAGAAAGAAGCCCTGACCCATTCACACAACCTGCTGGAGACAGGATTTGAGATGAAGATACTGTAGGGTTCCTGCAGAGACCATAGTGAACACAAAGTGTTTGCACTCTGCAAAAATCCCATTGCAAGGTTCCTCTTGAGTGCACCACTGGAGCCTGATGGGAAAGGTACACGAGCACTGAACAGTGGCAACCACAAATGGTGGAGGGACAGTAGTCCCTCTTCTCTTGGGGGAAGGGTGGTCCCTGCAGTGCCTAAAAGGATTTCCCATACACCCTGAAGGTGGGAACCTGTACAGGATTTAATTGGATTCAAAAAAATGTAGATGAGGTTCAGCCTAAGGTCGAGCAGCTGGTAAGAGCAGAGCTAGGATTCCAATCCAAGTCCAAACGACTCACTCCTGTTACCTGCCTCTGTGAGCAAGCCTGTCCAAGTGTCAGTTCCACTAAGCATAGATCACTGCCACTACCTTCTCAGGGGAAGATCAGTACTTAATTTTTTAATTAGAAGCATTTTCTAAGTAAAAAAATTTTTAGTTTTTGGCAGGACTATTTGGACGGGCTAGATCCAGTAAGGGCCGTTTTTACAAAGCTTCCCCCATCTAGAAAGAAAAGAGTTGGGAGAAAGGAATATACTGTGAAGGATCTGCACTACAAAACAATGCAGTGGCCAATAAAATTTGTAGGAGTTACTGGTTTGTATGGAGTTCCTGCACTGGGCCCAACAGACCAAATCAAAATGGAGTTACTCATGCTCAAGTGCCAAGCCATCAAGCTGAAACAAAGTTGTTCCAAGAAATGAGGAGAGAGAAGATGACAGCCAAAACCCCCATCAGGCCAGTTCTAGCCTGCATTGATAAGGAAGTCCCCTCTGCTTTAACCTTTACAAGGAAAGAACTCTGAAATGACTAATCCGTTCACTGTTTCTGCTTCCTTCAGCCCTTTTCTGCCCATAAATGCAAACTCTTCTGCTCAGTTCGTCAGAATACTTAGTGTTTTGTTCTATTATACAGTGAGGTGTTGCCTGATTCTAGAATAAAAAATAAAAGCTAACTTTGTTATAATTCTGTCTTTTGATAACAGGTTAGTCTTCAGTACCTCCAGAGATATGTTTCAACTCGATATAAGAAAGAGTCCTGGAGAAATGAATCCACCAAAGCAAAGGAAGCACGGCTCACCTCCTACTACAAAGCAAGTCCTGAGCGTACCTCGGGCAGCCGTGCAGATATGCTGGGAACATACCTGTCCCATTTCCACTAGGTTAGGACTTAGCAAAGGTTGGCTCTCCATACACCCTGGATTGAAGAAGAATTGGATACAGGCAGAAGTCCTATTATACCCAGATATAGGGGTCTTAATAAAAAATCTCTGATTAGTTGGGCAAGGTTGCTCATGCCTGGAATCCTAGCACTCTGGGAGGCTGAGGCAGGTGGACTGATTGAGCTTAGGAGTTCAAGACTAGCCTGAGCAAGAGCAAGACCCCATCTCTAAAAATAGCTAGGTGTTATGGCAGGCTAGCTGTAGTTCCAACTATTCAGGAGGCTGAGGCAAGAGAATCATTTGAGCCCAAAAGTTTTGAGGTTGCTGTGAGTTTTGATGCCATGGCACTCTACCAAGGGAGACAAAGTGAGACTCCAAAAAAGAAAAAAAAAATCTCTGATGGGCCAACCATTTGATATAAACCAAGGAATTTTTTTGTTTCTAAATTATAACCATTTAACAAAGGCCACATTTATGAAGTTGAACAATTAAGTTCATGAACTCATCCTAGAAAAAGTTCTACATACCTCATTGCTGAATATCACTATCATCACCTTGGAAGTATTCCTCTTGGCCATCTGATGACTGCAGTGATATTCAGCAATGAAGTATGTAGCACTTTTTCTAGGAAGAGTTTGCCAATTTAATTGTCCAACCTTGTATACAAATAACTTAATGCCATATCCCAAAGAAGATGCTTTTAAATTAATATGTATTTCCTAGATATGAGATGAATAGCTTGAGCATGTGTGAAAAGATGCTAAAAGGCCCATTTGTCCTGGTGGAAATTAATGGCAAAAGTGAAAGGCATAGGATGGCGTGGGCTCACCTCAGAGGCTTGCCTAAGATAAAGACTTCAGGAGGGCAACCAATTAAAGGCTTGCTGGCAAACCAGCAGCATCTACACCCCTTGGGAGGTCATCAGAAATGGAGAACCTCAGGCTTCAACCTAGAGCCCCTCAATCAGAATCTGCATCTCAATAAGAGCCCTGCAGATCTGCATGGTCAAGCTTGAGAAGGACCTTCCTTGAGTACACTCGGGAGCATCATACTGTGTTTCAGTGTTCAGTGTTCTGTTCTGTGATTTTAATCATCAGACCTTTCCCATAAATGAAAACACTCCTTAAATACTTCCAAGTAAGAGAAAGGCTATTACCCTGGAAACATGACTCAGTATTAATCGATCTGTGGAAGACTGACTCCAGATGAGCTGTGTCATGGCCAATGATTTCCTTGCTGTATTTTTGAAACAATGATGTTCTGTTTTTATTATTTCTTTATGACTGTGCTCAGATGACAGCAACTCCTAGAACTTTAAAAAATATCTTAAACTAAAGGAAAAAAACAGATGATTCTATTTCACTTTTCACTATTCTTTCCCCTTCTACATCAAGTAATCAAATGGTGGGCTAATATTTAAATATATTTAAGGAATATATTAAATATTATTATATATATTAAATATATTCCTTTATTGCTAGGCTCTAAACCGATATAAAATTCTTGAATATATTAATGAGTTATAAATAAAATCTATAAAGTAGAAACATACTTTTATAATAAAAATCACACCTACCAATCACCCTAAGCTCCTTTCATCTGTTGTCTGATTTAGATTTCTTTTTTTTTTTAATTTTTTTTTTTTTTTTTTGAGACAGAACCTCAAGCTATCCCCCTGGGTAGAGTACCGTGGCATCACAGCTCACAGGAACCTCCAACTCCTGGGCTCAAGTGAGTCTCTTGCCTCTGCCTCCCAAGTAGCTGGGACCACAGGCGCCTACCACAACGCCTGGCTATTTTTTGGTTGCAGCCATCATTGTTGTTTAGGCGGGCCCAGGCTGGATTCGAACCTACCACCTTGGGTGTATGTGGCTGGCGCCTTAGCCACTAGAGCCACAGGCGCCGAGCTGTCTAATTTAGATTTTTAAACTGGAGCTTCCTAATACAAAAGATAAACTTTATTTTTGTAGAGCTCAGAGAAGGTACAAGGGGAAAAATACCATGATTTCTGATTTAATCCCTTTTTCTTTCTTTCTTTTCTTTTTTTTTGGTTGCAGTTTTTGGCTGGGGCTGAACTCACCACCTCCAGTATATGGGGCCAGTGTCCTACTCCTTGAGCCACAGGCGCTGCCCAATTTATCATTTGGATCAGTGGTTCTCAACCTTCCTAATGCTGAGATGTATTTTTATTGTTACAAAGGGGTCACAACCCACAGGTTGAGAACCACTGATTTAGATTAAAACTTACAGATGTTCACAAAACATAGGATGACTTCTCTAACCACAAAAGTTTTTTAAAAGCCTGAATTACAGGAAAATTCTGTACTTTCAAATTTTAAACAAACTTAAGTTACATTTGGGTGCTTATGGATTGGACATACTGGAAAAAACAACAAGATTACCTGACTAAATGAATAAATGAATAGATAAAGAGAGCATCGGAATAAACATTAACCTTAAAAAGTAGCTATGTCAATGAAGAAATGTGAATTATCCTGCATTAAAATTTTAAGTCACTAAATTTAATAAAATATTTCATGATTTACTTGCACACACTAGTGTGGCTATTTTTGTGGTCTCTAATGAACCAGGCCCTCTGGTTATCCATGTGTCATGCCCGCCCTCCCACACTGCCTCTGGGCTGGACCAAGGGGACATGAGCAAGCACAGTGCAGGCAGAAGCTCGATAAGTACTTGCATACTGCAGCTTGTCCTCACAGAACATCTAATGATATTCAGCTTCCACATAAATATAACCAAGCAAACCAATATAGACAGAGGTCAAAACTTCCCAGCTGTCTCCATTCAGGCACTGGACATATAAGTAAGCCACCTTAGTTATTTTTGCCCCAGCCACTATCTTATTCTAAAACCACTCTAGATATTAGAGAGACCAGCAGAACCATTACCTGGCTGAGACCCAGCCAATTCATAAAGACTAACGAGCAAATAAAGTGATAGTTACATTATCGTGTAATCCAGAAAGTTTTAAGATGGTATATTATACAGTAATAGACAATCCAAAATGGTGAGAAACTATACCGCTCTTAGAATGCAAAAGACTTTATGAAAAAAATTCTAGATTTCTTTAGTAGATTGTTCTTCTACTTGCTGGTTATAACCACAAAAGATAAGCTCATACTCAAAAGAACATTTAGGATATTTACATCGAGGTAAGTAACTGAAGGTGTCTCTTTCACAGGACTGGATTAATAATTATTCTTACTGATAAAAGACAATTCATCTTTTCTCTATAAATAAATAAGGCTGTAATAACATTAAGGCAGAAGCAGCTAGAAGAATATTAAGGAAATTAAAGTCAGTTTCATACATCAAAGCACTAGGCGAAAGTGGGAACACAACATCAGGAAAAGTACACCTAGGATAGAACTAAAGGTTTGATTATTAAAGCCTAGAAAATAATATCCTGTTTCTTTCTTTCCTTTTTTTGTTTTAGACAGAATTTCACTCTATCACCTAGGGTAGAGCGCAGTGGTGTCATCATAGTTCACAGTAACCTCAAGCACCTGGGCTCAAGTGATCCTTCTGCCTCAGCTTCTCAAATAGGTGAAACTACAGGTACCCACCACAACATCTAGCTAATTTTTTCTATTTTTAGTAGTGATGGGGTCTCACTCTTGCTCAGGCTGGTCTTGATTTCCTGAGCTCAAGTAATCTACCCACCTCGGCCTCCCAGAGTACTAGGATTACAGATGTGAGCCACCATACCCAGCTGGTACTCAGGCTTCTGTTCTTGATATTTTGCAACTGGAAAGAAGGGAGAGATGAGAGGATGTAGGGAAGGAGAAATATTTTGCAAAAATAAAGAGATTTGTTTATCAGGGAGTTCCAGAAGAGTTTAAAAATTAGTCAAGCAGGGAATAATTAAATCTATTTGAAATAATGCCCCCTTTTCACATTAATACAACATTTTCTATTACTGCTTATCCAGTTCACAATAACTCCTAAGGCAGAGATTCTTAATTTGGTGGAGGAAGAAATTCCCTCTGAAAATCAAAAAATGATAAGGGTCTTAAAACACATACCAGTTTTAAGAAAGACCTTCCATGAACTCCAGGTTAAGAATTTATGTTCTCTGGTCAAACAGGCCTTATGAGCCTAATACCACTGATGAGTAAACAGAAGTCTTCAGAAACTGGTAAAACTGATTATACTAAGATAAGATCAGTATGATCCTCGGCAACTGCTAGGATCAGCAATGTAACCTATCAGAGGTGATACCACTGAACCCTCTAGATTTGGTTTATAACCAAAATGGGGTTGCCAAATCCTCCAAATTTCCTATTTAAACAATGTAAGAAATGGGGAGGCATTAGAAGGTGAAAGAAAGCCAACTGAGAGACCAACCTTCTTTCCTGGCCAAAGCACAGTAATGAAGTCACTGACTTCACTTCTTTAAGACAAGCCCAGAGCATACACTAATTCCAAACTGACTATGGTGGGATGCAATTTCTACTTAACATCTTTCTATACAGAAATCTATCCTCTATTTTATAAAGTAGATGAGTCTATATCCTCTCCTGCACTCTGGCCCCTAAGCAGTGTGGTGTGCCCTCCTCCAGCTCCTGAAGGTTCTTGGAGCAGCAGAGCTAAGCTGTAGTAGAGGAAAGGCCAGGGGTGAAACCCACAACTCAGCTGCTGATTCAGACCATTCTTAGTATTTGAGAAAACTCAGAAGGAGATTGCAGTTTTAGTGGCCCTTATTTGAGGACTCTGATAGATTACGGTTTGTGGGTATTAATGTTTTCCTCATTGTGAAGATTTTCAGCTTATGAATGGAGAGTATAAACCTTACTCCATTACTTATGGAGCAGTTGTCTAAGATCATCCTTCAGACTCCATTACTAGTCTGAGCAGATTTTTTATGCCAACTTGGATTACTGAGCTTCACTTTATTGACTGCAGACTACATTAAGATCCACACTTGAATTTGGGGGATACAGTGCCCACCACATGAAGCATCATCCTGTGTATTTTAGGTGGCTTATTAGTGCTTGATTCTCTCATTTCCTACTTCAAAGTACTTTTAAAGGGCTGTATGTGTATACACACACAAATTAGAAAGCTTTTCTATATTTTATGTGATTATTTCACCATTAAGCTGAACAACTTCTTGCTAACTTTGGTGGAGATGGCCACCAAAGTTCATTTCCCCCTACTCCATATCTATAGGAAATATACCCAACACTGCGCTATAAACTACCAAAGTTGGAGTCCTGGTGAAGTTGCTGCCAAGCTACTTTCTCATTCCCAGCATGACAGCTACTACACTTGGACCAAAGAGAGTAGGCCATATGAAAACCAGTACAGGCACTTGGCAAGTCTATGGGCCAGTAGGGATATTCCTCTCCAATCTCAGCCTTTGATTAGAAATTCCTTTGTACAACAATGAAGTCACTCTTAAAAAGTCAAATAAAAATCTTTCAAAATATCCCCCAGCCTCTCTCACCTCCTTTCAGGCCTGCCTTACTGTTTTGCTTTCTGTACAACTGCTACCTTTTGCATTCAAATCTTCCATAAACCCTACCCTGCCTGAGTGCAATCTCTGGAAGAAAGAAGGAAGCTCCCTCAGCGCTCCGCCTCTGCTGCTCCAATAGTGCCATCATTTTCTACCTTACAAGGTTTTACTTCTTCTTTTGCTTTAAGCAATATGAGCATAGGGCTTGTGTGGTTCTGACTTTCTTCTAGTGCCTAGCATCTTGCACATATACTGTGTGTATATAAGAAAGTGTGTGTGTGTGTGTGTCCTGGAAAGGCATGTGGATACATATCCCAATTTACTGAGCACCTACTATACCCCAGGCACTATGTTTTATTTATACTGTTACTTTTAATCTTCATGAAGTCTCTATCAATAGTCACTGTTAACCCTGTTTTGTAGGTTAGAAAACTAAAATTTAGGGAGATTAACACTTGGCCAAAATCGCAGAGCTAGAAAGTAACAGAGCGGGGATTCAAATACAGGTCTTACTGATTTAAGAGCCAATGCACTTAAGAATACATTTAAGAATACAATAAATCATTTCTATGCAAGGTACTGTACTAAGAACTCTTGGGAATTAAGATGGTTTAAGTTCAACAACTATAAATAACTATGCTGCAAAGTAGTCAGTGGTAAGTTAAGAAAAGAGTTTGCAAAAATGCTAAGGGTGTTAAGAGGAGTATGAAATCGTTTTTGTGGGGGAAGCTTAAATGGTAGGGTGACAGTAGAATTAAGATAATCATGAAGAAGATGACATTGAGTTGCAGCTTGGATCTGAACAAGCAGACATGAGAGGTAATACTGTGTTAAGGATTAAACTGGATTTTCCCCAGAATTCTTCCTAAAGCAGAAAATGAACTAATAAATTACATTGAGTAAGATTTGTATTCTTGATAGCAAAGACAACTTCCTAGATTTGTTTGTTATGCAACATTCATTCTGGAAATATTCCATAAATATTTACTGAGAGAGGATGGGAAAGAGGGGATGTAGGGTGTAGTTTAGAGTTTTTCTTAGAATAGCTTATCATCATTTGATCTTTGATAAGCCTATCAAAAATATAAATTGGGGGAAAGATTCCCTATTTAACAAATGGTGCTGGGAGAATTTGGAGAATTAGCTGGTGACTTGTAGAAGACTGAAACTGGACCCACACCTTTCACCACTAACAAAAATTGACTCTCACTGGATAAAAGATTTAAACTTAAGACATGAAACTATAGGCTCTGCACCTGTGGCTCAAGTGGCTAAGGTGCCAGCCACATACACCTAAGGTGGCGGGTTCAAATCCAGCCCGGGCTCGCCAAACAACAATGATGGCTACAACCAAAAAATAGCCGGGTGTTGTGGCTGGCACCTGTGGTCCCAGCTACTTGGGAGGTTGAGGCAGAAGACTCGCTTAAGCCCAGGAGTTGGAGGTTGCTGTGAACTGTGATACCATAGAACTCAACCCAGGGGGACAGCTTGAGGCTCTGTCTCAAAAAAAAAACAAAAAACATGAAACTATAAAGATTCTTGGAGTGAGTGCAGGAGAAACACTTAAAGAAATTGGCCTGGGAGAATACTTTATAAGGAAGACCCCCTGGGCAATTGAAGCAACACCAAAAATACATTACTAGGATGTGATCAAACTAAAAAGCTTCTGCATAGCCAAGAACACTGTAAGTAAAGCAAGCAGACAGCCCTCAGAATGGGAGAGGATATTTGCAGGTTATGCTTCTGACAAAGGTTTGATAACCAAAATCCACAGAGACCTCAAACTTATTAGTAAGAAAAGAACAAGTAGTCCCATTTCATTGTGGGTAAGGGACTT
>CAUYQV010094585.1:0-19121 GCA_963574575.1 Galagoides demidoff
GGCGTTGTGGCGGGTGCCTGTGGTCCCAGCTACTTGGGAGGCGGAGGCAGGAGACTCACTTGAGCCCAGAAGTTGGAGGTTGCTATGAGCTGTGATGCCATAGCACTCTACCCAGGGGGATAGCTTGAGGCTCTGTCTCAAAAAAAAAAAAAAAAGACCTCCATCTAGACCAATAAGTCAGAGAAGACATATAGATCAAAAGTTCTATAAGAGAGGGGGTATCCTATCTGTATGGAGTAGTCAGGGAAGTCTGTTTTGATACTATTAAGAAGAGGAATTACAAATTCTGACATGTCTTAATATATGTCACAATATCACACCCTGGATAATGATTGAGAATAGACTGTCATTTGGTAAGGTGGAAGCAGGAGCCCAGTTAGAAGGTAATTGCAATAGTCTAGTCTAGTTAAGAAACGATTCAAAAAATAGTAGATGATGTTGATGGTGATGGTTCTCACTCAATGCCAACTATTATCACACAGTAATCAAAGACGTTTGCAGTTAATTATCTTTTACAAAATAAAAATGCCTAAATTTAAAAGTGGCTTACAAAAGAGTAAGATGTCATTTTTGTTAGAATGAAAAAGATATAATACAATGGAGCTCTCCCTTCCTGGGTATATAATAGGTATGTCTGCAGAGTACCAAAATAGCTGGTGGAAAAGTTCAACACTTTTATTGCCACACTAGAAGCAAAATTTCCTTGGTGCCATGGTGTTTATTGAGGTCAAGCTAGGTCAAGAGACATGTGAGTCATATATACTTCACGAGGCTCCAAGCTCAAAACCAGCATAAGTTAAATACAATTCACATGTGTTTAACTTTACTCATTAGGTGAAAAATAACATGAATAGGACACATTTAGTCAACCATCTGTGGCTTTTAATTAAAGTCAAAATGAATTTATTGTCAACCTAAAGTCGAGATTTTTAAAAAGAGATAAAGGAGGATAAAGAGGAAGAGAAATTGTTTTGTTATTTTATTTGTACAAGAAAAATAAGGGAGTCTTACAAAGGCTCACTTAAAAGTGATATTTAAATAAAATTGCCTTTTTTTCCTATTCTGTAGTATGTTAGCATTACAGAAATTTTCACTACAGAAAAATCAGAAATATGAGAACATTAGACTATTGAGAAGGATAAAAATATATCCCCCATAGCCTACCTGGGTTCACCTGATATATTTTACAGGTTTTTAAATTATTATTATCATTATTATGACTTTTAACCTTTTATACTTCATTCTCATATGGAATACTGATGTTTAGTCCAGTTTTCACATAACACCAAGTAAATTGTATTTTCCCTATGTTCATTAATTCTTTTTTTTTTTTTTTGGCCATTGCTGGGTTTGAACCCACCACCTCCGGCAAATTGGGCCAGCACCCAAAACTTTTGAGCCACAGGTGCTGCCAATTTCATTAATTATTTATAAAAATTATTAAGTAACTATTCAATATTTTCAGTATACATGTCATAATTTATTTTACTAGCTTTTAATTCTTGGACAATTTTTAAGACTGAATTTTATTGAATTGGCTATCTCTATACACAAATACTTTATTCCATTTGAGAACATTAATACTCTAGATATGCCAGATTGAAATGATTGAAATATCTTAAGTTTTTAAGGGGAGTTTTCAGCCATGAGAATAAATAAATTTATGAATAAAAGAATGGAAATGACAGAATTGTCACAGGTTATAATCAACAAGGTGGCCAACTAAGCTACCTGGTGCTCATCCTCCTCACAATACAACCAATCAACTCAAAATGGATTAAAGACTTAAATGTAAGTCTTTTCATAGTCTGAGACTATGAAACTTATTAGAAGAAAACACATGGAAAACGTTTTACAACATTGGGCTGGCTAAAGATAGGACCTCGAAAACACAGGCAACAAAAGCAAAACCAGACAAATAGGATTACAGCAAACGAAAATGCTTTTTTTGGGTACCAAGCAACAATAATAATACGGTGAAAAAACAACCTCTACAGAATGGGAGAAAATATATTCAAACTCTGTATGTGACATGGGTTAATATCTAGCATACATAAGGTGCTTACATCTGTCAGAAGCAAAAAAAAAAAAAATTGAAATAGCCCAATTAAAAATGGACAAAAGTCTTGAATAAACATGAGAAAATGCTGAAATCACCAATCATCAAAGAAATGCAGATTAAAACAAAAATGAGGTACCACCTCACTCCAGTTATAATAGCTTTATCAAAAAGGCAAGTGCTGGGTAGGATGAGGAGAAAAGGGAACCCTTAAACATTGTTGGTGAGATTGTAAACTAGTACATATATTATGGGAAACAGTATGAAGTTTCTTCAAAAAAATTAAAAGTAGAAGTACCTTATGATCCAGCATTCCCACTACTGAATATATATTCAAAGAAATGAAATTACTACACTGAAGAGACTTTTGCACTCCCATGTTTATGGCAGCATGATTACAATAGCCATGATATGGAATCATACTAAGTGTCCACCAATAGATGAATTGATAAAGAGAAAAATGGTATTTATACATAATAGAATACTGTTCGGTCATGAAAAGAATAAAATTGTGTTGTTTACCAAAACATAGATGGACCTGGAGAACATCATGCTAAATGAAATAAGTCACACACAAAAAGATGTACAACATGATCTCAACCATATGTGGAACCAATAAAAAACAATTAAACTCTTAATTGCAGAGAGTAGAACAATCATCAGCAGAGTCTGGGAAGGGAGTTGGGGAGGGAGGCTTGAGAGAAGTTGATCAACAAGAACAAAGTTACAATTAGATAAGCAGAATAGTGCTTGCTTCGGCAGCACATATAGATAAGCAAAACAAATTTTGGTGTTCCATTGCATACTAGGGTTAGAGTTGTTAACAGTAGTAAAATCTTTCATATTACAAGATGGCTAGAGGAGAAGCTTTTGAATATTCTTCTCACAAATAAATGATAAATACATGAGGTGATAGATACACTAACTACCTAGATTGAATCATTATACAACATAGCTATGCACTGAAACATCAAATTTTACCCCATAAATACACGCAATAACAATGCACCAATTAAAAATAAATAATTGAGTAAGAAAATGACATAAGTGCTAAGTAATAAATATGGTAAGAACATGAAACTACATTAAGTAGATTTGTATTGACCCTAAATTAAGTACTCCCTAGAGAAGGAATTTAGAGATTAATTACATTAAATGTCAAAAAAGGAAACGATGTATAAATCCCAAGGTGATTAGAAATTGTACTTCAGAGTTCCAAAGAAGATCATAAATCACATAATAATAAGGCAGAAAGGATTGCATTTAAATTATGGTTTCACTGAGATCAGGTGATTACAGAGTCTATGTCTAGCTTGAACAAACTTTTCCAGTTGTCAATAAACATCATACATGAAGATTATTAATGAACTTTAAAAGGTATGGCATATGGTAATTAAATTAGTTCTATTTGGCTCGGCGCCTGTAGCTCAAGTGGCTAAGGCGCCAGCCACATAGACCAAAGGAGGTGAGTTCGAATGCAGCCTGGGCCCGCCAAACAATGACGGCTGCAACCAAAAAATAGCTGAGCGTTGTGGCAGGTGCCTGTGGTCCCAGCTACTTGGGAGGAGGAGGCAGAAGACTTGCTTGAGCCCAGAAGTTCGAGGTTGCTGTGAGCTGTGATGCATGGCACTCTACACAGGGGGACAGCTTATGGCTCTGTCTCCAAAAGAAAAAAAAAATTAGTTCTATTCGTCAATGTGAATTAACAACATATCAAGATATTAAATAAAATTTTCCCTATTGTCTCTAAAATTTGGCTGAAGCCCTAAAGATAGAAAAAGGTAAAAAAAAAAAAAAAAAAAAAAAGAAAAAGGTATAACTCTGTCCACACATTCTAAAGTAAGGTTGTTGACACAACCGTGTAGGATTTGCTAAATAAAGAATAAGTCCAACTGTCAACATCTGCCTCTGGCTTATTTCAGACAAGATGAGAAATTCAGAAGGAATTTTTGGAGAGTATTTTGTAGAAATTGATCAGTCTTTGAGTTTTCTTCTCTTTTCAAGCCAAGTAAGATGATCTCTATGATTAGGGTGCTCATGAGAAAGAAACCCCATTCCCTTCGCCATTTAAAACCTGGCTGGGTAGCAACCACTCTGTAAGGTCCTCATGCCACCCAGATGACAAATGGTGAAAAACTTTTTGGAAGAGAACAGTCAATATTTCCCGGATGTTGAAGACTCATGCGTGAAGAGAGTCAGGTGCCAAATTTCAACATGGAAGAGACAATAATGGTGGTAGGGACAGCTACTTTGTTCACCGTCTTGCTATGGCACAAATGCATGGGTTTTAATTTGGTCAAATTGATGTTTTAGAAGTAGGTAGACCTGAGCCACCTTAAAAAAATGACAACATCTGAAAACTAGACTATTCCTATAGTTATAAATGACCAATAAGTTATAGCAACAGAAAGTGATACTACCAAGATCTGGGAAATACATTGATCAGAGATGGGATTTAGCCTATTCAATACAGTGGTTATTACCCCGATTTAATTCACACAATTATAGTAGATCCATTGGTAACTATTATTGGGGTGGGGAAATTTTTAAATCCTATGACAATAAAATATTATTGTCATTGCCAGATTATATATAGGATGTTCAATAATTTGCTGATTAGCTGAAATTTAAATTTTTCCTTGAATCTTGTATTTTTATTTGTTAAAACTAGGTTTTGCTAAGTCCTGGTCAGACAGCATATGTGCACTAGCAAACATATACCTATTGCATATATGTCTCTCTGTGTGTGTATTATACATTTGTGGTTTGAACATAAACAGAAAATATTACTTAATTTTACATAGAGTTTTGTATTTTTAAATAATATAATCATTTTATGTATTTGTAAATTCATTTACAAAAAGCATTTACACATTTTTGTTTTTACTATTTTACATGGACAGCTTCCTTTAATCTTCACAGCCATCCATGCCATATTCCTGTTTTACAGAGGAACAAAGTATGGTTTAGAGAGGTAAGGTGACTTGATCCAAATCACACAGCAAAGAAGAGGTAAAAGGGAAATTAATACCAGGTCCATCCAACGGAGAAGTGTGGACATTTAGCCACTTGTTCCCTAATTCCCTCTTTGTGCAATATGAGCCAGAAGAATAAGCCAATTGCTTCATTAAAATGTCCCCCATAGGAACATTCTAAACAAGAAACAAAGAAAAGGAAAGCACATTCAATGTTCAAAAACAGAATTCCAAATTTCACTTTAATTTGTAGTAGAAACTTCATCTTTCTCATGCTGAAAAAAAAATAGAGGTATGGGCCTAATAATCTAATTTGTGAAAACATCATTTGGATAGAAACATTTTAACCTTCTTTTTTAAACAGGTCCTCAAAAATAATGTCCCAGGTGAAAGCTTCCTTTGAATATGGAGTACAACATTCCCATGTCCAACAGAAAGGACTTTATGTTTTGTATCTTAACCTTTATTATTAGTGCTTTTTTAAAAATTAATTCATATATTTACTGCTTCTTACATAAACAGATGTAGTTAATTGTATTTGAATAAAAGCTGCTATTTTTCTGAAAGCATTCACATTCTTTATTTTTCTCCCAAATAGTGGGGTATAATTTGTCCTTAATGGATATGACATGAATATGGATTGTAAACAGTCAATTGAAATTGCCTTTATAATTATCAAATTATTCATTCCCCAAAGATGTTATTTTTGTTACTCTCAAATAATTGAATGAAATGAATGAAAATTCCCTTTCTCTTGCCTCTCTAATTCACCAATCAAAGAATACATTAATCTCTATCTTTTAGTGGAAATGGAAATTATTCTCTCAAGAGATGTTGCCATAAGCATATACCTTTGGAGATACTTTCTCCTCATCATTTTGATATTTCTATTCATTCAAAGTAATTTTTGTCTTAGGGTGGTATTTTTAAAGTTCCAAAGTAATGACATGAGTGCTATTTTGTTCTTTCTGGCTCCATGCAGTATTTTCGAATCTTGCAACTCTGCTATTGTGCACTATTATAGAGCATGTCAAATATTTTTTTAAAAAATCTACCATTAACTAAATTATTCCTAGAATTATCTCCTTTATTCTGGACAGCTCTTCTTGCTATTTAAGCCAGGCTCCACTAAAAAAGTTGTTTCAACTGGGTTCCTGCCAATCACAGAGCAAGATTATAGCTTGAATGACATATACAGAAAAGCTTTCTCAAGCAAAACCAAAAGTGAGCAAATTCTTTATTATGTGTTATTGATAAAGCAAGCAGTTAATAACATGAAGGTTCTGTCTCCTTTAGTATAACCTTTCAGCAGTAATGTTTATTTGTCCCCTCCTTCCCCACCCCTGGGCTTGCTATTTATTTCACTTTAACCTTGCCCATCTGGACTGTATTTTAAGTCATTATAATTGTTAAAACACACTCATGTAGGTTTCAACAGTTATTTATTTATATAAATATTTGGTTGAGAAAATAAAGGTTTTCTGTAAAGGGAAAGATAGCACCTTTTAATGAATGCTGGCTATGTGTCAGGTGTTGTAGTAAGTATTATATACACAATATTTCTTCTAATCCCTGCACCAGCCTTGTAAAGAAGCTAATATTATCAACAGGTGAAGAAAACTTTTTCTGAAAGGGCAACCATGTGATCAGGGTTACACAGCTGTTAAGAAGCATAGTTAAGGAGGTGATATTTGGTCTGAGTAAATGTGTGTTACATGTACTAACTTAGGCTGACTCATTTAAGCTCCTGATAAATCATCAGTTGACCAACTACTTACCTATAGTTCAAAGAAACACTGTAGTCTTTTAAAACTGCAGTCTTTAGCCTACAGATCATGCACTGCGGTCCATAAAGAACCAGGCCATGGCTCAGTGCCTATGGCTCAATCAGCTAAGGCGCCAGCCACGTATACCTAAGGTGGTGGGTTCGAATCCCAGCCCAGGCCCGCCAAACAACAATGATGGCTGCAACCAAAAAATGGCCGGGCGTTGTGGCGGGCGCCTGTGGTCCCTGCTACTTGGGAAGCGGAGGCAGGAGACTCGCTTGAGCCCAGGAGTTGGAGGTTGCTATGAGCTGTGATGCCATGGCACTCTACCCAGGGGGATAGCTTGAAGCTCCGTCTCAATAAATAAATAAATAAATAAATAAACAAACAAACAAACAAACAAACAAACAAATAAGTAGGTCCTTTCTCCAAATACTGTTGCATTCAGAGGCTGTGGGCAACATGTCAACCTGTATCTTAGCAAAATGCAGCTGAGTCCATAACATCCTCATGCTCACCTGTTCACTTCTGGGCTTTACATTATTTTTTGGTTCTTCTCAAGCTGCGCTGTGTTCCTTTCCCATAAACCCAAGCTTACATCATTGTCAGTACCTTCCATATTGCTTTATAATATTTTTGTACAATTTAACATCTTCTGCCAACTTGAGCAAAGTGCTATTTTTTTATGGCAGTGTAGCCTCAGAACAACACAATGCCCGATATGTGAAAAGGAAATAGTACCAACATTGTTGAGTGAATGCACAAATGAAATAATCAATGAAGATTAAAATAACAGTGCGTCAGTAAAAAGAAAATAATTTCTGGCATCTGATCTCATCTCAGCTTCTGAAAGAGGCCAGAGGGAGTGAATCCTTTAGAAGGAAGACATCTCCTCAGTAGCAAATCTTCAAATCTATACTTATCTGAATGAATCGTTTTACCTTTGCTATTTTCTTTTGACGAGGTGTCCCCTTCCTTATCCACACCCAAATACTCCGCTTCCTGTGTGGGTCTAATCCCTCCCATCTACCCAGGATTTCATTTCATTCCTTCAATCTCTCTTCTTTCTCTATCCCAAAAATGTTTAAGTAATTATACCTTTGGGGGAGAAAAAGTGCTTCTAGATTAAGTTAAATAGTGTTAACCTCCCAGGTATTCTTAAACAAATATCTTGACAGAAGAGTCTATATTGATCTCAAATTCTCATTTATTTTTCACAATTCAATGAGGTGAAAAGTCTCCTAGTTTAAAATTTTACTCTTCCTGCTTACCTGTCACTAAATCAAGTCAGCATCTCTAAAACTCACGTAAATTTCAGCAACATCTAGTTCTGCTAATGGATTCTGCACTATCGATGGCCGCAGCTCCACCTCTCCTGGTTTTCCTCCTGTTTCTGTGTCTTTTATCCTCACTTGACAACTTCTTCCATCCATCATCTACCTGTGTGTTCTTAGTGTCCCACACCACGTGTTATTCCTGGGAAACGTCATTAACTCTCCTATATCCACTTATGAACCATATTTTTATTCTAGATACATAAGGGACTAAAAGATATTTCCTTATTGATCTATAATTTCACATATTTAAGGGGTACATGTGATACTTAGCTGCATGCCTATGACGTTGTAATGATCGTGTCAGGGTAATTAAAATCACCATCACATCAAACATCTATCCTTTCTTTCTCTTGAGAACATTGTAAATCACTTTCTACCTGTTTTGAAACACACAATGAATTAATGTTAAGTATAGTCACCTTATTGCACTACCAAACACTAGAACTTGCTTCTTCTATTTCACTGTGTTCTTACGCTCACTGACCAACCTCTCTTTGATGCCCTTTCCCTTCCCCTCCCCAACCTCTAGAAGCATCATTCCACTGTCTACCCAGTGATATCAACTTTTTATCTCCTATATACGCCTATGAATGAGGACACACGGTACTTGTTTCCCTGTACCTGGCTGACTGCACTGGAGATAATGAGAACCTTAGTTCCAGACATGTTGTTGCCAATTACAGGATTTTCTTTTTGGTGGCTAAATAATATTCCATTGTGTGGACATACCACATTTTCTTTATATACATATCTGTTGATGGATGCTTAGTTTGATTCCATTTTTTAGCTAATGAGGATGCAGGTATCTCTGTAATAGATACTGGTTTTCTTTCTTTTAGATTCATACACAGCATGGGATTGCTGACTCACACGGTAGATCTCTTCTAGCTTTTGAGGAACCTTGTAACTATTTTCCATAGTAGCTGTGCAAATTTGCAGACCAACCAATATGACCACTCGCTTTCTTCACATCCTCACCAGTAGGTTCTTTTTCTTTATGATCACAGCCATTGTGGTGGGATGAGATGATTTTCATTTCCCTGATGAGGAATGATGTTGAATGATTTTTCAGATACCCATTGACCATTTGAATATCTTCCTGTGGGAAATGCCTATCCAGATCCTTTGGCCAGGTTTAAATTGAATTATCCAATGTTTTTGCTATTGAGTTGTTCGAGTTTCTTAAACATTCTTGCTGTTAATCATTTGTTGGGCGGATAGTTTGCAAATGTTTTCTCTCAGTCTGTAAGTTGTCTGCTCATTCCATGGAACATTTTTTTTGCTGTGCAGAAGCTTTCTGGTTTGTCTGCTTTTGTTTTTCTTGTCTATTCTTTTGAGGTCTTAACTCCCAAAATCTTTGCCTGGAGAAACATTCTGAAGCATTTCTCCAATGTTTTACTCTAGCACAGCGGTTCTCAACCTGTGGGTCACGACCCCTTTGTAACAGTGAACATACATCCCAGTATCAGGAAGGTTGAGAACCACTGCTGTAGTGGCCTCTGAGTTTCAGGCCTTACATGCAAGTCATTAATACATTTTTATTTGATTTTTTTATAAGATGGAAAAGAGACACTTTGTTTAATTATTCTGGATATGAAATCCACTTTCCCAGCACCATTTATTGAACAGACCATCATCCCCACTGGATGCTCTTGGCACCTTTTTGAAATTCAGCTGGCTGGAAATAGTGGCTTCAAATTTGGGTTCTCCCCTCTTTGGTTTTATGTGTCTGTTTTTATGCCAATACCATGTTGTTTTGGGTTACCCTAAATTTCTGTTATAAATAAATTGCTTATATATATATCATACACACACACACACAAGTATGCTATAACCAGGCATCCTCAAACTATAGCCCACAGGCCACATACAGCCCACCTAGGACATTTATCTGGACTGCCGGGTGTTTTTGCTGCCGCTGCCTGTCCTGCTTAGTAGCAGACTTGTCTCGGGGTCCGCAGTCTGGCCCTCCAATGGTCTAAGGGACAGTGAACTGGCCCCCTGTTTACAAAAAGTTTGAGGACAACATATATTTGTTTTTGTTTTTTTAGACCATCTCACTATGTAGTCCTCAGTAGAGTGCTGTGGGCTCACAGCAACCTCAAACTCTTGGGCTTAAGCAATTCTCTTGCCTCAGGCTCCCAGTACCTGGGACTACAGGCACCTCCCCACAATGCCCAGCTGTTTTTTTTTGTTGTTGTTGTAGTTGTCATTGTTGTTGAGCAGGCCCAGGCTAGGTTTGAACCCACCAACTCTGTGGTATGTGGCCAGTGCCCTAGCCACTGAGCTATGGGCACTGAGTCAATGTAGAGTATATTTTGAAGTTGTTTATTGTAATGCCTCCGGTTTTGTTCTTTTTGTTCAGTATTATTTTACATATTAGAAGTCTTTTAGGATTTCATAGAAATTTAAGAATTTTTGTTCTATTTCTCTGACGAATGTTATTGGTGTTTTGATAGGCCTTGCCCTGAATCTGTAGGTTGATTTTAGTAATACAGGCTTTTCACGTTAGTAATTCTTCCAGTCAGTGAACAGGGAACGACTTTCCAATTGTGTGTGCGTATCTCCCTTCATTACTTTCATCATTGTTTTACAGTTTTCCTTGTAGACATTTTTCACTTCCTTGGTTAAACTTATTTCTATTTTAAGTTTTAATTTAAATTTTCTGTACATATCATACATGGGATTGCTTTCTCCATTTCTTTTTCTTTTTGCAAAGTCATTATTGGTATATAGAAATGTAATTGCTTTTTCTATGTTAATTTTTTTTGACCTGCAACTTTACTAAATTTGTTTGTCAGATTTGAGAGTTATTTTTGGCAGAGATTTTAGAAACTTTCTACAGATAACACCATGTTGTCTGCACGCAAGGACAATTTGATTTCCACTTTTCCTATCTGAATGCTCTTTATTTCTTCTTCTGCCTAATTACTCTGTCTAGCACTTTCAGTACTATGTTGAATAAAAGTGGTGAGAGCAAGCATTCTTTTTTTGCTTTAGCTCTTAGAAGAAAAGGTTCCAGCTCTTCCCTGTCAGTACAGTGTTAGCTGCTGAGTCGTCACATACTCCTGTCCTGTGCTGAGGCAGCCTCCTTCTGTGCTTACATGGTTGAGGCCATTTATCAATTGCTTCTCCTGTATCTATTGAGATGATCATATGGTTCTGGGTCTTCACTGTTGATGTGATATACTACATTTATAGGTTTGCATATGTTGAACCACACTTGCATCCCTGGGATAAATCTCAATCTTGGTGAATGATCTTTTAATGTGATGCCAGATTCAGTTTCCTAGTATGTATTAAGGATATTTGCACCTGTCTTCATCAGGAATGTTGGATAATCATTTATGTCTCTTGTGCCCTTGTCTGGTTTTGGTAACAGGGTAATAATGGCCTCAAATAAGACTTTGGAAGAATTTCACCCTCTTTAATTTTCTGAAATAGTTTAAAAGGAATTAAGACTAGTTCTTTAAATAAATCCATCTGGTCCTGGGCTTTAGTCCTTTATTGTCTTCTCTAAAGATCCTTCCTATGTCTATAGTCAGGGGTAATGTCTCTTTTTTATTTCTTATTTTATTTGTTTTTTAATCTTTTTTTATCGTTAGTCCAGGTAGTGGTTTGTTGATTTTATTATTTTTCACAAAACAACTTTTTATTTCATTGACATTTTGTGTGTGTGTGTGTGTGTGTGTGTGTGTGTTTTAGTCTCAATTTCATTTATTTCTGATATTTGTTGTGTCCTTACTTCTACTGATTTTAGAATTTATTTGCTCTTGGTCTTCTAGCTCCTGAAGATGCATTGTTAGGTATGTTTTACTTTTTTTTTTTGAGACAGAGCCTCAAGCTATCCCCCTGGGTAGAGTGCCATGGCATCACAGCTCATAGCAACCTTCAACTCCTGGGCTCAAGCGAGTCTCCTGCCTCCGCCTCCCAAGTAGCTGGGACCACAGGCGCCTGCCACAACGCCCGGCCATTTTTTGGTTGTAGCCATCATTGTTGTTTGGCGGGCCCGGGCTGGGGATTTAAACCCGCCACCTTAGGTGTACGTGGCTGGCGCCTTAGCCGATTGAGCCACAGGCACCGAGCCTTGTTTTACTTTTTGAGGTAGACATTTATGGCTATAGTTTTTCTCTTGATACTGCTTTTGATGCATACCTTGTGTTTCCAATTTTATGTCAAAGAATGTTCAAATATCTTTCTTAATTTCTTCATTAGCACATGTGTGGTTTAAAAGCATATCATTTAATTTCCAAGTATTTGTATAGTGTTATCTTATAATGAGAAAAGGATCAATTTAGCCACCTATAGAGCAGTATTATTTGATCTAAAGAATGATCCAATATAATAATATTCTGGGACTTCAACACCTCACTCTTAGCATTGGAATGATCCCCGATATCCTGATTTCTAATTGTGTTCCACTGTGGTCAGAAGAACATTCTTGATATGATTTAAATCCTTTTAAATTTGTTGTGACTTGTTTTATCACCTAACATATGTTCTATCCCATAGAGTCTTCCATATTCTGATGAAGGAAATACATGTTCTGCAGATGCTGAATATACACATTCTATAGAATGTTCTATAAATTTCTGTTAGGTCCTTTTGGACTGAAATGCATTTTACATTCAATATTTCTCTATTGATTTTTATCTAGGTGATCATTCCAATGCTAAGAGTGAGGAGCTGAAGTCCCTAGCTATTATTATATTAGAGTCTATCTCATTCTTTGTATCAAATAACACTTGCTCTATCTGTGGCTAAATTAATCCTTTTCTCATTATAAGATGTCCCTCTTTGACTCCTCTTAGCTACTGCGACTTGTATTTCCATTTGTGAGGAATATCATTTTCTCTTCTTTCACACTTGGTCTCTTTATAGGTGATTGACGTACGTATAGGCAGCATATGTTTGAATTCATTCAGTGAGTTTATAACATTTAAGCAGATAATTTAATCTGTTTATATTCATAGTTATCATTGATAGGGGAGGACTTACTCCTGTTACTTTGTTAATTTTTTTCTGTTTCTTAAAATTTCATTTGTCCTATCTTCGTCTTTTATTGTTTTTCCTTACAATTCGGTGTTTTTCTGCAGTAATAAGATTTGATTATTTTCTCTTTCTTCTCTGTGCATCTGTTTTACTGTGATTTTTATGAAGATTTTGTTTTCATGATGGTTTTTGTCATTTTTCACTTTGATTTCTTGTAAGGCCAGGTAGTGGTAACTAATTCCCTCATTTTTATTCTTTGGGATAAACCATATTTTCACTTGTAAATCCCATAGCACACTTAAATTTAATATACACATGAGTTAACTCATTATTTTCTTTCCTCTCTCTCTTCCATTATACCTACTTTTGCTATATTTTCTAGATCATCAAACACCACATATCCACACAATTGCCTTAACAAAATCCTAACAGTCTTATTTGATTCTGCTCATTTTCTTTGCCCTCCAAGTTTTATCAGTGGTCTTCTTGACATATAATATTATATGGCAAAGGTGAGGAGATTTTACAGGTATAATTTTTGTTTTAGATCATTTTACCATAAGATAACAAGAAGGAGATTATTCTGGATAGGCCTCACCTAGTCAGGTGCCATTGAAAAAACAGATGCTCTTTTGCCAGCCAATAGGAAGCAAGCAGATATGTAGTGAGCTGCAGTGGAGAGGGCCGGCTTCTAGGAGTCACTGGCCTCTCTACCACATCCGTGAAGAACTCAGATCTGCCAAGAAACCTGAGCTTGGAGGAAGGGCTCTCACCGCAGCATCACAGCCTCACCACCATTCTGATATCAGCCCTGTGAGACCCTGATCAGAGGTGCTAGCTAAGCAGTGCCTGAACTCCTGACCCATGGAAGATATGAGATAATAGATGAATATTATCTTAGGAAGCTAAGTTATTCAACTCTTTGGTTCAAAGTATTTAAATGAGGGCATAAGGCCCTCAGAACAAAGTCATCAGCATGGTGACAGAGCTCTGCAAGAGGGGATTTGCCCTCCCTCCTGCCTTTTTCTCACTAGCTTCTCTCTTGCTGCATTAGAACTAGTTATTTGAGATTTCTTTCAAATTTTTACACAAGTCAAACTCTCTTTTATCTTGAAGTTTTTACATTCCTCTCATCAACTCTACCATCTACTGCAACCGCTCTGATAAAAGCCACCATGATCTTTTATCTGAATTGCTATAATAACCTCCTCACTGATCTCCCTGGCCCCTTTCCCTCCCATTATGGACTGTGGCAGACAGACATGAGTCAGATAAAGATTCCACTCTCCTCAGAACTTCACGAAGTCCTCTGATTCTCTTTGGTCTACTACTTTGGTAAAAATTGAAGTCTTCAGAATGGCTTCAAAGGCCATGTACAGTCTGGCTCTGTGTGGTCACTCTAATTCTCTCCTTCTGATTCCCACTCACTCACTTGGCCCCAGTCTGGCTTGGGTCTGTGCTTCTTTTTACACTGCAGCTTCTTGCCCTGAGAGCTGGGCTGAATTTTCTATGTGCAATGCTCTTTCTCCAGACAGACACCTGTTTTGTACCCTCACTTCCTTCTCGACATTCCATTATCCATTATATCTGGTCCATTATCTCTGTGTCTCTCTTCAAGCATGCTGTGTGACACACCTCTTGGGGACGGGACACTATTATTAGAGAGACTTTACCCTGCAAAAGCAAGCAGTGTAACCTGGCTCTTTATATCCTCAATGATTCCCCAAAAATAAAAAATAAAATAAAATAAAAAGTAACTTCCCTAGCATTTCTTAAACCTTTCTCTGTAGCATTTATCGTAGTATTTCATTCCATATGTGCATAGATGTTTTCTGTGCATGTTGGCTGACTATAGTGTCAATCCCATGCTACATTCATGCTGTATTTCCAGCACTTATAAGAGTGACTGGTATAATATAGAAAGAAAATAAATACTTTTAAAATAATCAGTTTAAAATAATCTATTTGTTTTTCAAAGACACAACCCTCTGACATCTCCCCTACTTGACCCAGCTCCCAGGAGGCCCACCCACTTTTATTATTCCTAATTACCTCTGATGTGAACCCCTAACATTCAGAATAGGTATATCTCTCCATAAAACATTTTAATAGAACTTGGAGTTACCTCAATTACAGTAGCACTTATATTCAGAACATCTGCTATGACTGTCCTTTCAGTTTTAATTTCTGAACATGCACCTCTAAATACAGGCAAACTCTGTTACACATTTATCCTTCATGATTAATGTGGTCCCTGCAACTCAGTATGTCTATATGGGCATTTGTTATAAGTAGTAAGGCATAAAGCACGTGGAACATTTAAGCCAGCAAAGAGAATATATCTTCCCCCCTTCAAGTCTTACCTTCACTCCATTTTGCCTGCAGTGTCAAGTATATAACTAGCACTTAAAGCATCTTTGTTGATTAATTTGAAAATCTTTCAAGTATAGCTATCTGAATAAAGGTGAGGAGTTTGAGGTATCATCTTGTTTTATAAAACTAAATACTATAACATATTGATCACTGGGGAATAAGCAGGAAATATCTGACTGCCTCAAGTGCTACAATTATACTTTAGAATCAGAAATTGAGTACTATAGGAAAATCACCCAATTAATGATAAAGAGCTGGAACTATAGACTTCAACCATGTGAACACCCCATGACCTGAAAATTCTCCACCCACTTGTCTCCAGTGTAACATAAACTCTCAATGTTTGATTACAAAAATTAAAACTCAATAAATGAATCATATCTTTGGTAGCATTGTTGTATCAAATGGATGCCCTCCAAAGTCAACAGCAGGTTAATTTGAAATCTTAAAGTGAGAGAATACACACATACACACACATTAAGGAATATATATGTGAACAAAAAAGTCAATGGATTTCTATTAATTAATTTTGGGGTTGGGACAGAGTCTTACTATGTCACCTTCAATAGAGTATTATGGCATCACAGCTCACTCAAACTCTTGGGCTTAAGCGATTCTCTTGCCTCAGCCTCCCAAGTAGCTGGGACTACTACAACGCCTGGCTATATTTTGGTTGTAGTTGCCATTGTTGCTTGTCAGGCCTGGGCTGTATTTGAACCCACCAGCTCCAGTATATGTGGCTGGTGCCTTAGCCACTGAGCTACAGGCACCAAGTCATCAATGGATTTTTAAATTCTGAATCATAATTTTAAGGGTAATGTAGTTTTCTATCAAAGGATCATTAATTTGTGTTTTTCTTCTTTCAAGAGCATTTTTTAATAAATATATCAATAACCATTTTTCACTGAAAGCTTTTAGTGACAATTGTCACTGCTCTTAAAACAAACATGGTATCTTTACTAATAAACACATTACCACCCACACTACTACTAGGAAAGCAGAAGAGCAAGGATCCCAGACAGAGCTCAGTTCCTCCACCACTGGCTTCTGCCATAAATCTCTGCATTAAAATACATCATTCCAAAAAATAAATAAATAAAATAAAACCTCTCATTCAGCAGAAGAAAGACTTATATGCTATTTAAATTCCTTGTTATGGGTCTATTCAGACATCCTCAACATTATACAAACCTCACAGTAATTAACAGAAACCATTTAACTCTGTATTATTTCATCAGCAATTTAAACAATTGAATCTTCCCACGTATGCTGTTCTTTATACTTTTCTACTCCAATGTCTAACATGTCCGGACGGGAAAGAACAAATGGCTTCATCAGGTACACGAAAAAAAGAAATACATCACATCACAAAAAGTGTTTTGGGGGACAGCGCCTGTAGCTCAAAGGAGTAGGGCACTGGCTCCATATACCAGAGGTGGTGGGTTCAAATCCAGCCCTGGTCAAAAAAAAAAAAAGTGTTTTTGGGTTTTAGTTTTCTGAATCAAGGACATTGATAGACATTTAAGCTTAATATACACACTCATACTGTACTATGCACGCATATTTAGCTGAACACTACTTTCCAGCATCCTTTAATAGCTTCATTTTGCAGAAAGGGTTTATTTATCCCAAGGCTGTCAGTTGCATAATAGTTCCCGGTGTGTCATTTAGAGGCATCCATTCAACATAATGATAGATTATGAGGAAAGAGGACAAAGGTATAAATAGCCCTAATAAGAGAAGGCGGATGTGGCAAACTTCTCTTCTGAAGTCTCTCAGTTATCGTTTAAAATTCATTTCTCAGTAAAATTTTTCCCTCTGGCACAGGAGTCTACAAACGAAAGGGTCACCAAGGAACCTGTAAGCTTTTGATTTCTCCTTCCACCCTAATGACAGACAGCTGAGGACGACCGTCATGAGGGGGACAAAGAAGATTGTGGTTTTGGATAACAAAGCCAGACTACTTAGAGTCGGACATGACTAATTTAGGTGTACGTTTTTATTTTTCCCTCCATGTACTGAATTACACTGTTGTTTGATGAGAGTCTGGATTTTCCAGTTAATAAATAATTGAGTTGATGTTTAGCAGATAATGTATAATAAACTTGAACCTGGTCACCCCAGCTGAGATGGGCAAAAGATCAGCATGAGGATATTGAAAACCAATCCACCAAGGGATACAGAGATGAAAAATCAGCATGAATTATATGAACCTGTCAGTGTTAAAACTGTTTTGTTCCTTCAGAGGTTGTGATTTTAAGGCAAATTAGGACCTCACTTGGACTAAAACTACACTGCAAGGGAAGCACCTCCAACCTTCACTTTTTCTAATAAAATGTTTTTGTGCATAGACCTCAAGAGGAAACTGATCTGTATTTTGACTTTGGAATGCCTTGAGGCCCCAGGTCAAAAGAACAGCCTCCGTTAATATTAAGTACATGATAGGCCTCATACCTAATGTTTAATCCATGCATAAAATTATGACCTTGCCTTGTTACCTGAAACTCTGATTTATAAATGATAGCAGTGTAAAAGTGTCACTAATTCATGATTTTAGAAAGTATAGCTCATAGAAATTTTCTCTATTATGTTTTATGAAAGGGGGAAAACTCAAGCCCTTTAATTAATAACCTGCCCTGGAAAACCATCTTTCTAGAAGAGTGAGGAATAGACTTAAGGAGAGCCAATAGCAGCCTGACATCCCCTTTTATTTCAAAGAGAATCATTTGCTATTAATAATGGTAAGCAGGGTTTCAGGATACTTTATGGGTGCAGCACTCCTTTAACTTGTCGGTTGGTTTTATGTTATAAAAAGGAGCGTGATGGTGTGAAACAAGCTCACGGGCATGTATAACACTGTGGAAGGGGAAGAATCTGTGATCCTTCATCAGACAAGGCGTGTCATTCTGCCACTGAGTCATGGCAAAGTCACTGCTGTATGAGGAATTATTGCAGAGTTCTCACTTGCCACCCTAGGTATTAGGAAACTATTTCACATTGCAAACTAATGTTAATATCAGTCCATGTAATCATACAATTGAAAGACAAGTTAGAATATTTAAAATATTCTCTTTTGGTTTTTAAAAATAAAATGTGCACCCAAATTTGAATTAAATTTGCAAAACGACTAAATATGATGGTTAAATGTTTTGTTACTTGACATTATTGCTGGTTGAAAACAAATTGACAGAGTTCTATATTCTCTGCTTTCCCTACTCCAAGCCCACCCTTTCCCTTGCCCCTCATCTGTGTTCCAAACATCTGCGACTGGAGACAAGAACAGAGTGTCAGGACATGGAAATATGATGCACCGATGCTAGAACGTTGGCATAGCTGTCCTCTAGTCCTTGAGAAGCGGAGTTAACCACACCAAAACTCCATTAGTTTTACTATCGAAAGAAAAGGGTTCATAGACCTCAAGAGGAAACTGATCTGTATCCAAAGCCAATTTATTTAGTGAGATGTCGTTCATTCAAAGCAACGTACTGAAGAGAGATTATTCACTTTGGTAAAAAGTCTGCGACCAAGATAGTTTTCACTAAGGCTACCTTATCACTGCATAACTGATAATGACCAAAAACATATTCAGGTAATACTCTAATGAAATATGTTACAGATG
>CAUYQV010094586.1:0-16431 GCA_963574575.1 Galagoides demidoff
TTTTCCAGATACAAAATTTTACTTACTTTTCGCTTACTTTTCATTAAAATTTTAATTATTTTGTATAGTCTGCCTTATCTAAGAATAGGTAGTAGAATAGGTAATATATTAACCTTGAAATAAGACTATATGGTCTAGGTAGTGGGAGGTGTGTAGTGTGATCCTTAGAAAAAATGATAACAGCAGGGAGAACAAAAATAAAAGAAAGGTGATGACAATAATAAAAGAGGAGGAGGAGGAGAAATGGGCTTGTGGGAAAATTGCCATGCAGTTTAGTGAGACTCCTTGATTAAACACATGGTAACAATAATAAGCTACATACCTTTTAGACCCTTTGAGTTAATAATAGACCTTCTTCTATACGAATAGGTTGAATATCACTACTATGAGTTATTGTTAGTAGCTGTGAGTAGCATGTAACTTTTGTTTATCACTGTTACTATTACTGTATGACCTTAGACAAATTATACAATTTCTCTATGCTCCAGTTCATTGACTCTTTAATGGAGAAGGACACAGCTTCGTGAGGGACTGTGTGTAAAGATTTATCACAGTTCTCAGACCACAGAAATTATTCTGCAAACGTTGATTCTTATCATTATGAACGCTGCTTATTATAAAAGGAATTCTGGAGGTAAGATAGCTTTCCCATGCACCACACTAATATAGTTTATTGAACATTACGTACTTCCTTATAATGATATAAGTCTTACAGTTTACAGACAAAACATAGTTTGCCAGGCATCTGCGGTTAGATAACTTTATACAGAATTATCAAATGGCTCTTTAGCGATACTTAGAAAAAGAAGCCATAGGGAGAAAGAGGGAGCTGGTCTTGCAAATACTTTACAAATTATGTATGTCACTGGATGGAAAATATTCTATTCTTCTTAGAAAAGTCTCTCAAGAATAGGTAAAATCAAATACCCAATGTACTCAATACTAATATGAAACCAATATAAAAACAACTGCATGCTCATATGAATGATAAAACACTAATATTTTCTAGCAAGTGGGTGAGGTGAGGAAGGAGAGAAGGGGCATTTGGTAGATCTCACGTAATGTGCACAGTATGAAGGTGGTCAGCACACCCCCTTCTATAATTTGAACTTTGCTTTGGAAGTGAGAACAATGTAACCTAAAAATTTGTACCATCATATAAACTTGAAATAAAAAAAAAATAAAAATCTTTAAAAATGAAAAGAAATTTAAAATGCCACTGTCACCACAAAATCAAAATAAAATATTAAATCAAAGACATCTGTGCTTCCTTGTGAACATCCCCTTCCCCCAAACCCAAACAAAACAGATTATTGAAGAGCTCAGTAAAATGAGAAAAATCAAGAAAAATTTTCAAAGGCACTTAAACCTTGGGATTTAAAAGAAGGAATGTCCATTCTATACTGTATGAATAAAAAAAAATTCTTGATTCAAGCAAGCTTGTATCGAGGTAAATTATTATTTACCCGTAATGCATGTTTCCTTATTGAATGCATTGCCTTCAGGACCACCTCATTAAACAATGATCATACATCTTTTTTAAATAAACACCCAACAAAAATTCCTAAAAGCATATTAATAAACATATAACGCCCTGTAATAAATGTTCTTCTAAAAAGTTATTTATAAAATACATGGACTTAGGGAAACGTACAAGTAGATGAGACTGAAGGAGAAACTATCTCAGGTTCATTGGAAGAGACGGGCAAAAACAAAAGCAATGTGGGCACGCAATTCTCAGCCAAGAACTATATGAGGCATCGTCTCATTCTCAAAGTTATCTCACAAAGATTCCTGCAAGGTAGGAGTTACTTCCATCCTCTTTTTAATAGACCAGGAAATTATGACTTTCTTTGTTTACTTTGTTTACTAAAATATATGTAGATTTATGCTCTCACCATACTTACAGCCCAAGCCTTTTTCTGGGATTTCTCAAAATTAAAGCTTTTTTTTACCTAGATCCTTAAAAAAAAAAATGGGACTTTTAATATCACAAAAAGGGAAGAAGGCCACTGTTGAGGCAAGAATAAATTTCTATATAAGACTATTTTTGACCGAATCCAATATCTATAATGAAACCCAATGGCAAACATGTCACAAGTTTAGGATTTGAGATCATAGAGTTGACCTGAGTTTCAGCCTTAATGTTCGTATTACCCTGTTGAAGAATTACAAGCTACTCTTCGGACGGTCGAGAAAGGAACAGCTAGCTACATGAACACTGTGGCTAACTCTTTAATGGCGGATTGGGGGGTTTGTTTACATATTACATTATAGTTAGAGTAAACCTTTTGCTGATCGATGGCGATAGTCTGCCAGTAATTCTGGGCAATCACAGAATGAGAAAGGCACAGTGAGCCCACAGGACAGACCTGGGATCTCCTGCTGTGGAAGGTGCCAAGTGCATGGAAAACTGTGTTCACCCTAACACAGCAGTGGGCTGGGATGGCACAGGTGGGCTGGTCATTCTCAAAGGACCGTGTTTTACAGACTGAGCCAACCCAATGGCCTGAGGGAAATATATCATCCTCATTCAGTTTATGTGCACTCAAGCCCTCTTATGTCAGCACCTAAGAGGAAAGGTTTTCTATGATTTTGAAGAAACACTGGATTGAAAGCTGTGTTAGTTTCCAGGTTCATAATAAAAATCAACACAAAATGATGGCTTAAAACAATGTAAATTTATTCTCTCACAGTTCTAGGCGCTAGAAGTCTGGAATTAAGATGTCTGTAGGGCCATAGTTTCTGCTGAAACAGGGACAAACCCTTTCTTGCCTCTCCTAGATCCTACTGGCTCCAGAAGCTCCTGTGGGCTGCATGATGCCAGTCTCTGAAATCTGTCTTTACATGGCTCCTCTTTTAGAGGACAGATAGACACCCCCCTTTTCCATCTGTTATAAGAGCAGGTGGCATTAGTTTGAGGGACTAGCTGATATGATCTCATCTTGAGATCCTTAGTTTAATTACCTCCACAACGATTCTTTTTCCAGATAAAGTCACAGTCACAAGTTTGAAGGGTTTGAACATAGATTTTGGGGACCACCTTCAACCCAACAAAGAAGCCCAGAGCTCAAGTCCTCAGGAGTTAGGTACACCTGGGTACAAATCTTCACTTACTAATTGAATTAACCAGACTGTTTTTCTCATCCATAAATTATAGGGGATAGTATAAGCACCTATGACCTGCATTTATGGTGAAAAACACACACACACACACACACACATAGTAGGAGCAGTGATGTCAATGGCATAGTGTCTGATACAAATGTTCTCTATTATTGATAGTTATTTCCTCAATAGCTTACATTACTGGAACTAGTTGAAGCTCATGCAGGGAAGAGCAGCAGGTCAGCACCCAACTAGAAAAAAAGTCTGAAATGTGAACATCATGGGCCTATTCTAATTGAGATAACTTTGTAAGATAGGATCTAAAGGCTATCAGGAAAATTAATGATTTTCCAGGTCAACTGACCTAACTGTAAAGATAAGCAATGCTGAGAGAGAGAGACCGAGCATGTTTTATCCATAAATCTGCAGAAAGTTGGGGTGTAATAAAACTAGCACTCACGATGTTGTATTCCCTATTTATTTCCCACCTCTGTACACTATCACTCAGTAGATCAATCATTATTGGCAATTACCTCCATCAACATAAAGAGAAAGAAAATCTTGAAAAAGTTGACTTTTTTTTTCAATTTCAGATTGTTTTATTGAAACTGGCTCTATGTGATAGTTAATTTCATATGTCAATTTGACTGGACCACGAGTTAACCAAAATTTGGTCAAAATTTCTAGGAGGGTGTTTCTGGATAAGGTGAACATTGACTCAGTAGATTAAATAAAACAGATAGCTCCCCCCAAAATGGGTGGGCCAATTTTTTATAATAAATTGGTCTATTTTTCTCTCTGTGTGTATACATATGTGCACATAAACACACACTGTATGCTGTCTGTGCTTATATACATTTATATACTGTCTGTACATATTCAGACACTATATGGTGTCTGTATGTATACTTATATACTTTGTGTATGTATACATGCACATATATATTGTATAACCATATACAGTTATGCGATGTATAACATTTTGGCCAACAGTGGACTGTATATACAATACTAGTGCAGCAAGATTTTAATGGAGTTGAAGATTTGCATTACCTAGTGACATCTTGATGACTCTGATCCTGTGTAGGCCTAGGCTGTGTGTATTTGTGTCTTTGTTTACTTTTTTAAATTTTCCTGAAAACTAAGTTAAAAATTAAACAAAAAAATAGAAAAATTATAGCATAAGGACATAAAGAAAATATTTTTATACAGCTCTACAATGTATTTGTATTTTAATCTATTATTAAAGAGTCTAAAAAATAATTTAAATATTTTTAAATTAAAAAGCTACCATAAGCTAATTTTAATCTATTGTCAAAGAAAGAAAAGGCTTTTTATTACTTTAGTGTAGCCTAAGCATAAAATGTCTATAAAATCTACAATGGTGTACAGTAATGTCCTAGCCCTTCATTCAGTCACTCCTTATTCCCTAAGTCACCCAGACAATAGCCAGTCCTGTGAGCCCCATTCCTGTTAAGTGCCTAGTACAGTTGTTTCAGGTTTTATCTTTTTTTCCATATTTTCATCATACTACCTTTATGTTTAATACACCCATGTATTACAATTGCCTAAGTATTCAGTAGAGTAACATGCTGTACATATTTGTAGCCTAAGAATAATAGGCTATGCCATACATAGGTTTGTATCAACTTAAATGGGTTGTGCCATGCTCAGCTATTTGCCTAGACATTATTTTGGTATGTCTGTGAAGGTGGTTCTGGATGAGATTAATATTTTAATTGGTAAACCTATGAGAGGAGATGGCCCTACTCAATGTGTGTGGGCCTCATTCAATCTACTGAAGATCTGGTGAGTAAGAGAGAATTCACTCTGTCTCGGGTTCTTGAGCTGATACATCAACCTCCTCCTCCTTCCTTTGGACATGGTCTGAAACTTTCACCAGGCACATGAGTTCCAAATAATTAATTATTGAATGAGTTATTATTCCCCTTAATTTATCCTTACTTAACAAAGATTCATTAAGGTGGGCATTTAGAGATGCTCCCTGTTTAAAAAATTACTTTCTACACAGTGTGTAGCAGGTAGTTAATGTTCAGACGTGTCTGTTGAATAAACAATATAAAGAGTTTTGGAAGACTGTAAGTTGGCAACCTGACTTCTTCCAAATGGAGGTATGGTTAACCTCATCTTAAATTTCACTGATGGTTCTAAAGTCATTTTTAATATAATTCTACCATTCTAAGTTGGTAAATTTTATTTCCAGAGTACAGGATAAAGGGCCTGTGTACTAAAAATAACTTATGGCACTAGTTTGGCAGCTGCAAGTAATTTAGGGGCTGTGCCAAAAGTCTTTTTAACATGGGCTGTCTAGTCTGGCGTGCGGAAGGGTCTACTGTTGTGGCCTGCTGTTGGACTTTGGAGGATATATAATCATCCCTACACAGCTTCTAGGATGAAGGGGAAGAGTGCCACTAATCTGGTTGATATTGAATCTGGGTACCAGACTTGGATTTGACTTAAAGAAGCAATAATAGAACAGTCCAAGATGGAGCCACCTGGGCAGAAAACCAAGACTGCTTTTCTGGCCAAGCTACCACGGTGTCAAATGTGCCTTTATCTCTCTGGGCATCCTCATGAAACAAAGTTTATGAAACAAAACAGGAGATAATTGATAACCACCGTGTATTAGTTCAGGGCTCTTGTAACAAAGTGTAATAAACCAAGTGGCTTGACAGAAATTTATTGGATCACAGTTCTGGACCCTAGAAGCTCAAGGTCAAGGTGCTAGCAGGACTGTGCTTCCTCTGGAATAGAGAAGAATCTTCCTGGAGTTTTCTTCTGTGTTTCTGTCTCTGTATCCATGCTTCCTCCTTTTATAAGGACACAGTCATACTGGGTTAGAGGTTCCCAGAATGACTAGTTAATTAATTAGATCTATAACACACCTCTTTCTTCCATGGCCTTCTGAGGAGGTGGAGGTTTCAACTTCAACAATAAGGTAGTGGGGGTTATGACTTTACATCTTTAAGGGGACCCACAATTCAACCTTAATAGAAAGTAACATCAATGAAGCAACAGGTCAACCAGGCAAGATATTTGCAGGGAGTGGCTTGTTGAATCAAAGTTTTGTCATTTCATGCACCAACAGTTTGGTCTGGAAAGGCTGGAGGTAATTTTTAATGCAGGGTTGTAGGAGGGCAAAGTCTCTTCCTGTAGGCACTCCAGTGGCAGCCTGCTGAGCTGAACTAGGAAACCGAGGCCAACCAGGCCAAATGTGAGCATGCAGGCACAGAGACAATGGGTAGAGTAGCTCTGTGCTTATCACCTGGACTGTTTGACTGATGTTAAAGAGCTGGGTTTGAAGAATGCCAAAGAGCAGTGGGCGAGAGCGCCTACTCAGACAAACAGCCTGACAGTTTTTAGAGGAAAGACAATCATTCAATTATTTGTCCTCCATCCAGAGCAGCTCAACACTGTACAGTTTCAGCTCTTTGAAGCAGAGCACTTAAGAGATTGCGTGTTGTTTCAAACTGAAAGAGACACGGGGCTGCTTTCCCACCCTTCCTTGCACCAATGTGGCCATTTTCCAATATTAATAAAAAGTTCTATTTCTGCAAACATAACCTCAAACTTCATTCTCTCTCCTGAGCTCCAAGGGTTTGATGACAAACTTGGCATACTAAATTTTATAGATCCAAATCAGTGTTGAACACAAAGGAAAAGCCGGTGCCCTATGGTAATACAAGAACATGATTATTTTTGGACTGAAACCACTTAACACAAGCACAGCTGCGCAGGCCGGTCCCACTTCCAGAAGATCGTCTTTATATTCCAACAAGTATCCAAGCTCAGACAGCACTATTAACATGAAGTAAAGCTATGTCACACTTGCTTTTCAAAGATAGTAAATCCACCAACACCAGCAAAATTAAATAAATATTTGAAGTCAGAAGTTAACATCTATGAGAGAGCCAGGAAAAATGGAAATTTCAAAAATCTGGGTTTAAAAAAATATGTATCTTTTGCATGAGATTTCTCCCTGAACATTACAGATGAACTATATATCGACTATAGAAATGCTATTTATTCAATGATGAAAATTCCATTTAAGTTGAAATAATTAAGAGCAAATAGACAGTCCTACTAAATTGACTGCACATTGGGGTAGCGTGTAGCAATCTTGAGTCTTCAGATACACCTGATTTGATCATGTTGCTCTCCTACCTAAAGGTTTTACTAATGCCCTAGTTGAATTCAGGAGACTTTTCAGAACACCTTTACGAATCTGGCCTTGGGTGGACTTTTTCGCTTCCTTTTTCAACTATACTCACCTCCACCTCACCAACCCTCTTGTGGTCCCCTCTCTCAATGCCTGGGGCATCTTCATTTCAGGGCTCAGCACGCCGTGAAACCAATCTCTTTTTGGGGGCCCTCTTTGGTCACCTGTGTTGCAGCCATAATCAAACATTTCCTACTTTGGAGTTCACAAATTCACCTCCTCTGCCATCTATCTGTTCCTTCACAGCAAGGACTAAAGCCCCCATATGTCAGTGTCAGTGGACACTTAACCAATAATCACTGAATAAGTGAATTTATCATGACTTTGATGATATCTCACCTACCATATAATAATTAAATATGGTTGAAAAATAACTAAAAGCATTTAAACTATATTCATAGAAAAAATATTCTAGTATGAAAGAGAAAATAACTGCTCTATTCTGCAGTGGATTAGTGATTTTCTAGTTGGTTTTGCTCACTTTTGAACACTGTATTATTTAATGACATTTTTCTTTATCAAAAAAATGTTAAGTTCATTTGTGAAATTCTGAAAAAATTATAATCCAAAAATATTATGCTAAATATCTAATGTTTAGTATTCAAAAATAGCATCTGTTGATTATTTTTGTGTCCAGTCTTTTTAAAAACTTAATGAGTACCAATAATTAAAAGGATTGGTAACACCTTAGACTGCATATAAATGCAGCATTTATATGACTGTGAAGAACTGAGAAATAATTACCAAAGCAAAAAACAAAACAGAGAAAAATGGCCTTTTATAGAGGCACAAAGACTGTTTCCCAGTGCCTTGTAAAATCACCGTGAAAAAGAAGAAGTAAGCACAAATCTCTATGTCTTTTGAGAGAAAATTGGCATCAGAGGTATAAAGTTGAGGTAGCTATATTTCAGCTTCATATAAATAATAACTCTTTTTAAATGTAAAAAATCAAAGTAGCTTTCTTTTTAGGGAGTACAATTCTTTTACCTAGAGGTAATTAAACTGAAGCTAGTTTATTCCAATTTGTTAATAATATCAAGGGCAAAATTACCCAAATATAAGATTCTCTGATTTTTTTGGATTCATTATTGAGAACAATTTCTAATATATTAGTCTCTTTCATTCTAGGCAAAAAACTAAAGAAATATAATTTATTTTACAGAGGCTCAGCAAAGTCCTATACATGTATATGTAAAATCTATCTATCTATCTATCTATCTATTTAATATTGTTACTACTCAATAGGGATGAGAAATTTATGTATTTGTTCAATGACAGCCACATCATCTAATAGAATGTTCATTGCCACACTATTCATAATAACCTCAATCTGGAAACTATCCAAAATCCATTCAACAGTAAATAAGCAAAAATTATATATTTACCCAATGGAGTAGTTTACAGCTCTGAAAATGAATAAAATGCCACTGTATATAACAACATGAATGAATCTCACAAACATTAAGTTGACCAACAGGCATATAGAGTAACCACAGTCAAGGCAGACTATGGAATGGTGCCAGGCGTGAGTATGAGGGTCACCATGTGCATGAGGTTATACCCAAAAGAAGCATCAGTCTGGGACCTTCTGCGATGTTTTGATACATGCGTTTAATTCATAAGAAAACATTGAGCTGGACACAAAATATGTGCATCTTTCTGTGCACATGTTTTATTTGATGCAAAGATTTTTAAATGGGCTCTGTATCTATTAGTTTTCTCTATTCAGCCCTTATAGAAAAGCCATGTGGCAGTTGTGAGATCTTTGTTTTAAAAAATTCAAAGTTCCAAGATCTTGATTCATCAAGAGCATTCAAACAATACGAAGCATTTTTTAAAATTTCTAAAAGCTTATGAATGCAAACATACATCTAGAGACAAACACTAGCAATAAACTCTGATTACCTTGAAGTATTTTTTTCTAATTAATGCTGAAATCCATATGTAGTATCATAACAATTGTAGGCCTCTTACAAATTTGTTTGTATGTTGCTTTATAAACATGTCTGTTTATTTGCCACAGGAACTTGGGCAGAAACTAACCTCCTAGAATTTTTAAGCATTTTCATTTATGTATAAAATATGTAGCCATATTACTATGCTTCCAAAAAGCCTTCCACGTACTCAGTAAAGCTGGTGCACTGAGTTATCAGACTGCAGGCCACAGTCATCCAGATAATTCTTATGCAAATAAGAGCCCAACTGCCAGCTCCTTTATATTTTCCAAAGCCAACAAAATAGGTCTGGATATTACTCCTGGGAATAAAAATTAATACTCTGCCATGTCACTGACCAAAAAAGACTATTTTTCAAATGTTGGCACCTTTGTTCTATGGCAGAAGTTGGCAGATGTTTTCTGAAAATGTCTAGATAGTAAGTATTTAGGCTTTGTTGGCCATACGCTCTGTATACCAACCACTCAGCTCTGCTTTTTAACGTGGAAACAGCCACAGGGGATATGTAATCAAATGTGTGTGGCTGTGTTTCAATAAAACTTTATTTATAAAAACCATGAGCATGCCACATTTAGCCCACAGGATGTAATTTTTCCAACTCCATTTCTAGTGAAATTTTTAAAAATTGTTTTTATGTGTTTTATTTTATTTTTCCCTTTCCTATGTGGCCAACAAACAGGTAGAGTATCTGTTCTTATCCTCTGTAGCTGTTAATCTAATTCATATGTGGCCAACAAACACATAGAGTATCTGTTCTTATCCTCTGTAGCTGTTAATCTGGGAAAACACTGTGTCCAGCTCAATGTTTTCTGTAGTTGTTAATCTTTGGGTATCGTCAAGCCCTTCTCAGTATTAAAGTTTGATGAAAACAATACATTTATATAGCAGGCACTTATGTTTATAAGTGAAATGTCAGACTCCTAGACTTTTCAGTGGAATGCCCCCAAGTTCTTCCTTTTAAAATGTTGTTCCAGCCTTATTCTCTAATTAGTTACAATCCACCCATCAAAACTTAGCTTAAAATTTGTATCTTTCAGAAGCCTTTCCTGATGTCCCTAGGTCATTTCCTCTCACACACATGGAACCCACTATTTCCCTTTTAATGTTAGTTATTATATTAGATAAGCAACTTAGCACTGCGGTTAATACCTCAGAATCTAAATCTAGACTGCCTGAGCTTAAATATCAACTCAGAATTTATTAGCTTTGCAACTTTTGACAAGTTGTCAACCTCTCTGTGACCACGTCCTTGCCATAAAATGAAGGTAAATAATGGTAGCATACTATGTAAGTTATTGGGAGGATTAAGTAATTAAATGTATATAAATCATTTTATAACAATGCCTATACATAGTAAAAATTATTTTTCCTTACTATTTTAAATTGATAACAAGCTTACTTCAATGAAACACAAAACCCTACTGTTGTGCCTCTCCCCATTCACACGTTAGGTTACTGATGTCACAATTAACATCTTTTCTTACTATAGTCAACTTTGTGTTTGTTTTAATTACTTTTTGTTGGGAATATCTCTAACATACATTCAGTTTTTGTTTTGCCCTAGGAACTACAAACTGATAACTGTAACAGAATCTGTTTTGAATGATTAAAGGTGTTTTCCAGTGCTGGAAGCATTACTATCTGAGGACTGATTATTATCATTCAGGGATATAGATGCTGAGCATGAAATAGGACCTCTCTGAAGCTTTCTCATTCTAAATTATCAATATTCGCTTGCTGTATTGTCACTGGCGTCAACCTCAATTGCCCCCAACCTGTTTCTGATTAGTTGTACCCGTTTTAAGTTACAATGAAAGATCATGCTCTTAAAATTGGAATTTTCTCTCTTATTTGGAATATCTGGTGTGAAAAGTCTTAAACTATAACGAAACATCAAGAAAATTAAGAAAGCAATAATGTAGGAGAAAATTATAATTCCCCACCCCTTTGCAGTAAGACATTGTCTTTGTTTTAATTGGCCAAAGAAATGTGAGTAGACAGAAGTGTCTTACTCATAAGCAAAAACTTTCAAACCAGTACGTGGTTCACATCACTGTCCTCTTATCTCTGTACCAAGAGATTGGGAATATTTCAGGTAGAGGCTACTGGTTCATTAGGTGTATTTCAGAGTAAACATGGTATGGAACAACCAATTTAAAAATTAAAAACAATACTCCATTGCTATGTTTGTTACCACAGCATAACTTAGCATATACTGACTCATGTATTTACTTATAGTTATTTTTTTATTGAATATTTTTGTGCTATATCTATTTTAGGCCTTAAGTGTAGATATTTGTAGATAAAGAAATAGAAGTAAGGCCTATGCCTAAATCAGTTTATGGTACAGTAGGTTAAAAATAGTAACTAGAAAATTAGATTAACTATAAAATACCTTCCAACTATACAGCAGGATCTCTGTAAGTTGGTCATCAAGAAACTGTAACAAACTGGTCAACATATGGATGTGGTCAATGTAAGGAACTGGGCCTTATCCATCTAATCTATGAAAATTAATTGAACCTAAGGAAGTGGTCAATATGAGAAGGTGATCAACTATGGAAGTTCTACTATATTTCCATTTACTGATTGCTAAAATTGCCTGGGTCTTGATAACAAAGTGAAGAAAATTAGTAGATGTGTGAATTATTCAGATGAAAGAGCCAGGGAGACTGGGAAGTTCCATGAACCTAATTGACAAGGTGGTCACATTTTCTTTTGGCAACCACAATCCATACCAGGAACATGGGAGCACGTAGGAGCAGATTGCATGTCCAACCACAGGGAAAAACCATGGGAAATTGTCAGGAGGTTTCATTCTTTCTCAACATCCATGAGGAAAGATCACAACCCATTCTGCAGCCAAAATTCTTTCACCTCCGAACAGGAGACATGTTTCCCTACAGACCTTGCTGTTGACTCTACCACCCAGAACTGCTCTCCAGACTAATAAATCACTATTGCATATCACAAGGCCTGGGAGGCCTGGTAAAGGGACACCACAGGAACACAATGACAAATTTATTATTTGGCTGTGGCCTGCTTTGGGTTTTCCAAGGAGTCTGATGTATGGAAATGAAGCAATTGAAACCAGCATGAGCTGAATCTGATGGCTGTCCTCTCTCTAACATGAGTAGGCAGCATTTTATGGCCCTCATAAAAGGGTTTATGAGGCTTTGATGGGGAGTTGGCAGCCCTGGCTGCCTATGGTGACCTGATGAAAAACAGCTCTTCTCTGCACCTTCACGGAGGGTTTACGGCTTGGTTGTTTACTTGGAGCCAAGGCAGAGCAGGGCGAGTGGAGTCATAGAAAGGAACCTCAGAAATGAAGGTAGAGGGAAGAACTGAGCTCTCATATGTCAGAACCTGGAGGGGCATCTTCCCACAGCAGGGTTTCTTAGTTGAAATCCTGGGAGGCTGAGGACTCAGTCCACTGAGAACACTTACATTAATAGATGCCGTTCCTCCAACTGTATCAATGGACCATTCTCTCTTCCTCTCACATCACATTGAAACACTTCTGGCCTGAGTACCAGAAGCATTAGCTTAGAAGACGTGAGACCTCACTTGGAGTTCTGTCTCCCTTTCAAGTCTTACTAGGTGTGTGCCATGAGGAAAGGCACCGAACCTCTCCAATCCTCTATGTCCTGCTGTGTCTTAGTTGCAATTAAAATGACCATTTACACATGAAAGGCTGTTCACTGGTAGATCTGAGTCTGAGACTCAGTTTTACCACCTCAGACAGGCCAATTAACCTAACAGATTCTAAGTTTCCTCACTGACAATGAGGAGGGGGAAGAATGAGGTGTAGAACTAAATTAAGATGGTATATGTGAACACGGTTTGTAAATTTTAAGATGGAATATAAATTTTAGAGAGCTCATACAACACTACAAAGTAGATTCTTGAATGATAAAAATAATAATGACCAAAATTAATATAGTGTTACCAAAACCTATTCTGAGAACTTCACATATATTAATGTGTAATTCTCATTAATCACTGTGATCTAACTAGTTTATTATCTCTATTCCATAGAACGGAGGAAATTGAGGTGTGGAGAGATTAAACAACTTACCTAACATAGAGCAAATAATAAAACTCTAGAAGTCTTATTCTTTTACCTCTAATGTATTAATTTTATGCAATTTTTAAAAATATTTTCAAATTTAGATATATATTTTCAAATTGTCAGACATGCAGATTTATTTTTTTCTCAGGGAACAAGATGCCTGGTTCTGTGTAAGAAGTATAATTATAACTAATTCTGCAATGAGAAAACATCTAGCTTATGAATTTTATGCATCTTTCTCTTATTGATTCTACAGATATTGATTGAATGCTTACTGTGGGGTAGATACCACGGTAGACACTGGTGGGGGAATGCTAGCAAATTTATCAAAATATTTATCAAGATTTCTGCATTTCCTGCTTAACAGCCCATATTGTTGCTGCTTCCCACTTTACTTAAACCAGGCTTCCACCATAATCATTCTAATTAACTATTTTCAAACATCACATTCTCGTCACTTGCTCCAGTGTTTTTGTGTGTGCACGTGTGTATCATTATACTAACCTTATTCAAACTCTTTGTTTATCGCCTTTTGTTTAAAATTGCCCACTCAGTTCTCATAGCAACACTTTTCTCCCTGGAAGGTAGTTTTCACTGGCTCATTTTTCCCTCCCAAGCTTTTATGCATAGAATCATCAATGACTCCCCACTGCTTCATAACCAAACTCTATGCTTTGATAATCGGTGTGTTTCAAAATCAATTACAGACTGGGCGCAGAGGCTCACACCTGTAATCCTAGCACTCTGGGAGGCTGAGGTGGGTGGATTGCCTGAGCTGAGGATTTCATGACCAGCCTGAGCAAGAGAAAAAAATAGAAAAATGAGCTGGGCATTGTGGCAGGTGCCTGTAGTTCCAGCTACTTGGGAGGCCAAGGCAAGAGGATCACTTTGACTTTGCTGTGAGCTAGGCTGAGGCCCCAACACCCAAGGCTGGGCAACGGAGTGGGATTGTACCAAAAAAAAAAAAAAAAAATCGAACATGTTACTTCCTTAGCTTTACCTCTCGCTCTCTCGTTTTTGAATGAAATTCTTCAACAATAACATTTCCTCAGACTTCATTATTTGTCCTTCTGCGTCTGTATGGGGTTTTAAAATCAGAATTAACTATCTTCCCCGCCAGGGTTGAGTCAAGGCCTCCTCTTCTCCTATTCCTGGTGAATATTCCATAAGTGATGCTGGGTGGGAAGCTGGATGGAAGAACTGATGGTCACTATCTCACATAACTATTAAGTCAATCTCCCCAGTAAGGTATACCTTTTATGACATTTCAGACAAGAATTAAGTAGTCATATTGGTAGTTATCTTCTGCAACTACTTTCATTTTGTAAAGTATTTTTCATGTCCACTATTAGCAAAATTACAGAAAAAAAAAAAAACACTAAAAAAAAGTGACTGTTGCTGGCAGCACTGAATTGAAACTCTGGGCTTTCACTTGCTGTCTTTGGTCACAACCCAGAACATCTCCAGTGTCCCTATTCCCAGGGCCTCTCGCTCCTCTGAACTCTGAAGAGAACTTACATCTAGCACCTCTCAGTGCACTATCCCTCTGGCTCTGGAAAGGTGGTGATCTTTTGTACTTCTTTCCATGGATAGTTTGGATCCAACATATTATATTTCTTCAAACAAAGAAAATGAAGAAGGAAACTCTATGCTACACCATTCACAGAGCCATTTGCCAAGATGGCTGGAAACAAAGCAGGGTTTGCAGCTACCAAGGGGCTGGTTTGGAGGAAATTCTGCAAAGGATATTTACAACAGAAAAGCAGACCAGGTACCAGTAACTCCCCAAGCCCAAGATTCTAGAATTATGTGTTGAGATCCATGAATTACACTAAGCAGTGGTTCTTGGAAAATATACACACAGAGATATTTATCTATATACGCACATATGTGTATACACACATATCCCCATGTGTATATAAGGGTGTGCATTAACATTATGTGCAATTAAAACAGCCAACTATTTTAAAATTGTACATGTGGACACCCTGTATATGGGGGACACACACACATTGTGTACCTTACAAATATGCATATATGATATATATATATATGATTTATGTATAAAAATGGAAGCTTTAAACAAAAAAACAATGAGAAAGAAGACAGTGAGATCAGGTAGTAAAGGGGCTAATTCCATCCAGCTGACACACAATAGTTTTTCTATTTATGTGCTAAAAACACAAAAAAGTACACTCTTAAAGATAGTTAGCATTACTTGGCTGGTGAAGCCATCACTCCATACTTGTCAGCAAGGAGTACGGAAAAAAGATGTGATGGATTAGCAATAAATTTGTTTTCTGTCACGTCCATAATTTTATCAGATTTTTCTAGCCCCTAAATTGTGCCTAAATAGAACAAAATAAAATAATAAGAAATAAAAGTAACTTCTGCTACATTATTAATAAATGTGTGTGCCGTGACAGTGTGCTAGTATGTGACTTTTAGAGTGTTGGAGCCTTCTCCATGTACTTATCCATCAAGTTGGTATGAAAAGAGAAGGAGAAATGGGTGGGAGATGTGTTCTGTAGTTTATCAATAAAGAACACAGGTACTTGGTGTCTTAAAAACAACAAAAACAAAAGAACTGTTCAATCAGTGATCAAAAACATACAAGTTACAAGAAAGACAAGTGAGAATATATTCAACTAACATTTCCGGGGGGAAATGGTTCTCTTTTTTTGGATTTAGAGGTATGGTTAAAGGGAAGAGTTTTAGGATTGCTAATATTTGAGTGTCTGTGGGTATGATATGCATTTTACAAATGTTACCCCATGGGTTTCTCAAAACAATTCTGTAAGACAATCCCCCCCCTCCTGCTTTACAAACGGAGCTTTAGAAGGTGGTGTGTCTCCTTCATGTTCACATGGATGGAGATGGAGAATGTTCTTCTGAGCAAAGTATCACAAGAATGGAGGAAAAAGTATCCAATGTATCCACCTTTATTATGAAACTAATTTATACCTTTTATATGAAGGTCCACAGGATCACTTTTGATACCGTTCTTAGCACTTAGCTCCAAGTCAGCAGAAGAATTTGCTGTCCCAAAGATTCTG
>CAUYQV010094587.1:0-27980 GCA_963574575.1 Galagoides demidoff
AAACAACAATGATGGCTGCAGCCAAGAGATGGCCGGGCATTGTGGCGGGTGCCTGTGGTCGCAGCTGCTTGGGAGGCGGAGGCAGGAGACTCGCTTGAGCCCAGGAGTTGGAGGTTGCTATGAGCTGTGATGCCATGGCACCTTACCCAGGGGGACAGCTTGAGGCTCCATCTCAAAAAAAAAAAAAAATGTTGTACAGATTTAGACCAGACCCAGAGTTACATCAAAATTATTAGCCCATGATTAGGTTGACAAAGATAAAATCTCTTTTATCTTTTGTTGAGCACCTGGGGAGGTATAATGCTAGTGCTAGGAGTGCAAAAATTCCTAAAGCAGAGCCCTTTCCCTCGGGCAAGGGGACATACATGAATGACAGGGCACAGGGTTTATGAGACCATAGGCACATTTAAAGTATGTGAGATCTGCTCACCCTGCCCCTGGTAAGTCTCACAGAGAAGCTGATGCATGAGCTACATCAGAGAGAAATTCTCTTAGCAAACAAGAAGAATACCTATGTGCCAAGGTGATAAAGGACTTGATGTGTCTACCAAAGAGTGATAGGTGTGATGTGTCTGGAGGGTCAGGGCTAAGTGATGAGAACTTCACTGGGAAGTCATCAAATCTTAAAAGGCAGTTTAAGGCTGGGTCCCATGACTCACACCTGTTGTCCTAGCACTGTGGGGGGCCGAGGCAGGTGGATTGCTTGAGCTTACAAGTTTGAGGCCAGCCTGAGCAAGAGCCAGACCTCATCTGTACTAAAAATAGAAAAACTAGCTGGGTATGGTGGCTGGCATACCACCATACCACCTTGGGAGGCTAAGGCAAGAGGATCACTTGAGCTCAAGAAGCGGAGGTTACTATGAATTATATTGATGTTACGGCACTCAACCCAGGGCAGCTGAGTGAGACTCTGTCTTAAAAATAAATAAATAAAAATACAATTAAAAATAATTTTATTTTCAGCATGTTGAAACCAGTTGGGAGAATTTCTTGAGGGAGCTACAGAAATGGAAGGGCAGTTGAGAGACTCGTAAAATAGGATAGGTGAGAAATGCCCTGGAGAGGGAATAAAAGTAAGAAACAAGGTCATTAAAATCTGATCTTTGGGCTCAGTGCCTGTAGCACAGTGGTTAGCACAGCGCCAGCCACATACACCAAGGGAGTCAGGTTTGAACCCGGCCCAGGCCAGCTAAATGACAATGACAACTACAACGAAAAATAGCCAGGCATTGTGACAGGCGCCTGTAGTCTCAGCTACCGAGGAGGCTGAGGCAAGAGAATCACTTAAGCCCCAGAGTTTGAGGTTGCTGTGAGCTGTGATGCCACAGCACTCCACCAAGGGCAACATAGACTCTGTCTAAAAAAAAAAAAAAATCTGCCACCTTTGGTTGGGTGATGACACAGGTGAGAATTCTCTCCCCAGTTTCCAAATTGGGTACCTGGAGAATGACGATCTGTTAACTGAGGAGGAGACCCCAAGCTAGAGGGGGAGGGGGCAGGTGGGACAGAGGAAAGATTATTCTCTGACATGCGGAGAACAAAGCATCTCCGTGGAGGAGGCCCCTTGACAGTGGAACCTCATGGTCTGCTGCTAACAAAAGAGGGGAGGATTTGGGGTGCTTTTAGTGAGTGGTTATCATGCAGAAAGTGACCAAAGCCATGGGAATGATTTCGAACCCCCAAGAGGAGAATGTAAGGTATGAAGGCAGCTCAGCGTGGAGCTGAGGGAGGCGCTCAGGTACACAGCCCACTGCTGGTGGCAGGTCTGTAAAGTGTCCTGAGAAAGCCTGTTAGGAGGAAAACCAGAAGCCTCAAAGCCTGTTCGGAGGAAAACCAGAATCCTCAAAGTGAAAGAGGGAAATTGTTTTAAAAAATGATTCCATTCATCAGCACTGGAAAAGATGGGAACTCAGAGATGTTACTGAATTCAGTCAGTTGCAGAGTGGTGAGCCCCCATAGAGCAGCGGGCTGAAGAGTGAAGCAGAGTGCAGACTTACGTCAGTCAGGATGTCCAGTGTTTGCCAAAAAGAACAAGGATGGTTTTCCAGGTTGAAATTACAGGACAGACCAGGTACAGTGGCTCATGTCTATAATCCCAGCACTTTGGGAGGCCAAGGAGGGAAGATCACTTGAGCCCAGGAGTTAAAGACCTGTCTGGAAGATGTAGTGAGACCCTGTGTCTACAAAATACACAAAAATTAGCTGGGTTTGGTGGCACACACCTATAATCCCAGTTACTTGGGAGACCAAGGCTAGAGGATCACTTAAGCCCAGGAGGTCAAGGCATTGAGCTACGATTGTGCCTCTGAACTCCAGCCTGGGCAACAGAGCAAGATTCTGTTTCAAACAGAAAAGAAAAGGAAGAAGATACAAAACACAAACTTGGTACTGCCTTTGTGATGAAAAAGGGGGGGGGGGGCGGTGTATAGAACATGTTCCGTTTTGTCCCTTTCCATAAATTACCACCAGGTGGTGCTGATGTCCTAGTTATTCCATAATAAAATACCTGATCATCTTCTCCATCCACCCTGCAGAACAACTTCAGCAGAAGGACCACCAGATCCTGCTCTTACTGGAAGAGAAGGAGATGATCTTCCGGGACATGGCTGAGTGCAGCACGCCTTTGCCCGAGGACTACTCTCCAACTCAGAGCCCTCGAGTCCTCTTCCGCTCCAACACAGAAGAGGCTCTAAAAGGAGGACCTTTGATGAAAAGTGCAATAAATGAGGGTAATTTACAATTCAGCACTGCATCTCCTCCCAGAGTAGTTAGTGTACATGATAATATTATCTGCCAGATTTTACTTGTTTTACTGTAAAATGAAGCACATGAACAAAAAGTTACCCAAAACAAATATTTCACTATAATAAATCATTTTCAGATGAACATCCTTATAACTGCCACCCAGCTCAGGAAATTAAATGTGGCCAGACATCTCCAAGGCCCCATGTGAGCCCTGTCTCTGCCACACCCCCTTCCTTGCAGAAGGAGCAGATATGCTGACTCTCATCAGTAATTGCTTATTTCCTTTTTCTCCTGGGTTTGTGGCCCAAACCTCTCTTTTCTGGACACTACAGTTTAGTCTTGGTCAGGTTTTTTGATACGTATGTTAAGATTCTTAATTTACCGTCCCCACTCCCCTGTCGTCTTTTATTCTATACAATTTTTCTTTGAAGGTCTGAATTTTTTGACTTAGATACTTTCTCACAGTTTAGATTTTATTCATACAGCAATTTTGTCCTCTGTTTCCATCCTGTGCAAAACTGGATTCTGAGGCTTAATGACTCAGAACCACTCTCTTTGGCAAGCTGTGTTCTTTCATGGAAGGCACAAATTACCTTGTCTCTTTTTTTGTGACATGTAAGAAAAGCAGGATAAAAAGATAGATACTTGATTTTTTTTTTTCCTCTTCCCTTCATTTACTGATTTTACCATTTCAGTGAAATGGTTTATGATCATCTGCAAAAGATGACTCATACTTTTTAAATATATGTATTATTATAGATTCCTGATTTAAAGATAATTTGATGAGTTTCAAGTCATTGCCATTCTTAACTATATTAAAAGTTCAAAATGTCTTATATTTGTCAGTGAACACCTCTTTCTTTGGCTTCTGAGTTTGCAATGATACTGTACTTTACTTGGATTTCTCAAATTTCCCCACTTTACTTTCTAGAGGACATCTTTTGGTTGCCTTGGATCTAGCTTCAGAACCCATGTTCCTTCCTCCCAGCAAATTACTCTGCCTTCCCCCCTACCCTTTTAGATTACTTAGGCCTCATGTTTATAAGGTTGAAAGTTTCACCTTTAAATTTTTGGTAGAATCCCATTAAAACACACACCCTGGGCTTGGCACCTATAGCTCAGCAGCTAGGGTGCAGGCCACATACACTGGGGCTGGCAGGTTCAAACCTGGCCGGGGCCTGCCAAACAAGGATGACAACTACAGCAAAAAAAAAAAAATAGCTGGGTGTGGTGGCGGGTGCCTGTAGTCCCAACCTGTAGTCATCGGAGGTTTAAGATACTATGTTAAGAGCAAAAAAAAGAAGAAACACAAAGAACATCCTTGAGAAATACACCCTAAAAAGCACCTACTATGTATCTGAGTCTGTAGTCCCAGCCTGTACTTCTTGGGAGGCTGAGGCAAAAGAATCATGTAAGCCCACAAGTTTGAGGTTGCTGTGAGCTGTGATGCCACAGCACTCTACCATAGTAAGACTCTGTCTAAAAAAAAATGCAAAACACACACCACCACCACCCCCAATCTGGGACATTTATCTGAGCAAAGGGAGTCACCTAATCACTCTTCGGAAACTTCTGATCATCATATCTGTACATATTGTGTATACCATGAATTTTTTTCTTCCCTTGGAAGAAGAGATGTCAGTTTTTCATGTTTCCTTCTTTGCAGTGGAGATCCTTCAGAGTTTGGTGAGTGGAAGCCTGGGAGGCACCCTTGGTCAGGCCATCAGCAACCCTATTGAACTGGAAAACATGGTTGGCCCTATTTCCCTGCCCCGGAGAGCAGAGACCTTTGGCGGATTTGACAGCCATCAGATGAATGCTTCCAAAGGTAAATGGCTTGAACTCAGGTGCTTTTAGAGGTGACCAAACGTGAGTGTGTTCTAGTAGTTCTGTCTTCTCCTCCCGTTCATCACTAGATGTTACAGTGAGGTCATAACACACTCCAAGAACCTCTCTCAGACCCTTGTTTATTTTGAATAACAAAAAAGATTTTCCTGAAATCTCAGCTAAGCTGCAGCTAAAGGGTAATAACACTTGTTTCCCTTCCTGCTTCTAGTTCTTTTCTATCAGTGAAATTATTAATAATCACTTAACTGCCACCAGGTGGCTTCCTTCTTTTATGAGCACTAGTAAGATTCAGAAAAACACATCCCTAAGCTACCTATATTGTATTCTCTTCTTGGCATGTCTGTTTCACATCTTTAAAAAAAGTACCTATTTGGTTTTTGTTTAGGAGGCGAGAAGGAAGAGGGAGACGACAGCCAGGATCTCAGGAGAACAGAATCCGATAGTGGCCTGAAGAAGGTATTTCTCTCTGAAGTCGCTGTCTGTGAAGCTCTGTGACACTGCCTTCTGAGTTCATGACTGTTGAAGTTATTTCACTGGCATCTTTTTCAGATACCTGATTTGCTGCTTTTAATAAAATCTTGATTTTCATCAAGGGGAAAGCACATTTTTAAAACAATCAGTACAATTAAGAGTCCCTAGGTTGTTATTGGCTGTTTGGCCTCGTTGGCTAGAACAGTACGTTTATATTCATAACTCCACCATGGCCCTGGCGGGACCAGTTTCATTAACAGTTTTGTTTCGGGCTTTTCAAACCTGTTCTCTTTATGGGGCTTCAGTAATAAATAGTTCAACCGTAGATCTTCACTGCCTGGCAGTGAGAGGCTACGGTAGGAATAACATCAACAAAAACAACACAAGTAGCTACAGGATAACTTGTGTGTAGAAAGACACTGCATTAGGATAGGATCTTCATTTTTCAAATGCGTGTTTTTTGTCTTACAGGGTGGAAATGCTAACCTCATGTTTATGCTTAAAAGAAACAATGAGGTAAGGACATTATGAGTTATTTAAAAGAATATGTGTTTCTTATCATTAGGTTAGGAGTATTCATTTTTATTTTTTTGTTACTAACAAGCTAACTCCTGGTTATAATCTGGACATGTGAACAATAGAGTTGTCAGTTTCCTTTACCTCTTTTATTTCTTTGGCCCCAGTGTGCACTATCTTGAAATTTTGCCAGTTAGAGAGCCTAATAAGATGGCCTCTGCGTGCTGTCCTTAAGCAGCCTCTTCATTAGTTGGCTTTTGCTATACATGGGCTGCAAAGCTCCTTGGGGGTTTCCTTCAGTCTCAGCGGATGGAGTAGAATTTGCAGGAGCCTTTTCTGTAACACAAACCTAATGCCCACAGCCACAGGTCTAGAACATAGGCATTCAATTTGTGAGTAACGCTACATAGTAATTTCTTAGCCTTGCAGTACTCAAAGTTGAGTTTTCTTCTTTGAATATTGCCTTTGACTTGACATGGCTTTCAACTACAAAGTAGCTCCGGGAACCTTCCAGGTGGAAGTCAGATTCTGATGCAGGTCTGTGTCCCCCCCTTTCTGCTGAGTTCTGCTCACCCTGAAGGGTGCCCACACCGCTTCCACTCAGCTCGCACCTCAGCTCCTCCCCTGAGATGATCTTCAGGGTCACTGCCACCTCCACAGTACATTCTGAGCATTTGGCTTTGTGTGTCTCCAGAGAGTAGACTCAGATATGAAATAGGTGCTTTTTTAGGGTGTACTTCTCAAGGGCATTCTTTGTGTTTCTTATTTTTCTTGCTCTTAACATAATATCTTAAACCTGGGAGGAACTTTGCTTGTTGATATGGAAGTCTGAGTACAGTGGTGTTCTGGAGGAGCCCCCCCACCCCCCGCCTTGTGCTCGTCTTTAAATGACACAAACCTCGGCTTATGTGGCCTGCTTGCCGCCCAAAAGTTATTTGGTAGTTTGTCTTTCTGTTTGGCAATTCTTCCCCTGCATTGCATAAGAAGAGTCAAGGTGAGAAGCAGTTAAAGACCAGTCTGTTTTCAGGCATTCCAGTATGGATTACACAGTGAGTCCCAAAGGTCTCTGTGGCTTCCCTTCCTTTGTATTAAGAATAAACAGAAATAAGGGATACAGAATATTCTCAAAAAAGCTAAGCCAAGTAATTACCTTATTGTGTTTTGGTTTTCAGTGATTAAAGTATTATAAAAGGAATACATATCCATGGTAGAAAAGTAACATAAGTTTTTTATTAATAAACATAATTCCACCACTGAGCAATAACTAATGTTACATGTTTGACTTTATATTTTCGGCCTTTTCTTCTACATAATGTAATTCACATGTCTGAGTTGCACGTGTGTGTATAAACAGTTTGTATGACACTTGCTAGAGCTTCACATACTGCTTTTAACTCGTAACACGCATTAAAAGCATTTCCCCGGGGTGCGTTTGTATCAGAAGCATGCCGCTGAACAGCTGCGTGTCATTATGTTGTGTACCGTAATCTGTTTAATCTTGCCGGTAGTTAATTCTTTTTCTACTTTCTGATTTTTAAATAATTCATTCAAGAACATCCTTGTGCATACCTTTTTGGCACAGCTGTTTAATTGTTTCCTTATCATGCTAGATTGGAAGTTGCCGAAAGGAAGTTACTCAGCATTTGACCCACCCTATCCGATACCAGAGTGCCCATGTCCATCTTACATTCACCAACATTATCATTTTTTAACATTTGCTTAGTCAGATAAGTTTAAGTGGCATTTCTTTATTTTGCATTGATTGGATTTTAAGTAGGGTTAAATCATCGTAATATGTAATTGCCCGTTTGTATTTCTTTTGTAAATGGCTGGCTTATGTTCCTGGCCCCTCTTTCTATTTTTTTTTTTTTTTTGGTCCATATTGATCTGTGATACCTTTTTTAAATCAAGAATTTTTTTTTCGTTTGATTTTGTGTTCACATTTGTCCTTTGCCTTTTAATTTTACATTTTTACATAGTAAATTTTGCAAAAACATTTTTGTGTGGTTTCTTCCATTGCTTCTGTGTTTGAAAGGCTCCCTATTTCAAGGTCAGAAAACATTCTCTTAGGATTTCTTGTAGCCCTTGTGTGGTTCATTTTTTTTACCCATAACATTTTCATCTATTTGAACTTTTTTTTTCAGTTTTTGGCTGGGGCTGGGTTTGAATCCACCACCTCCAGTATATGGGGCTGGCACCCTACTCCTTTGAGCCACAGGCACTGCCCTGAACATTTTTTTAATGTAAGCCAGGGTCCCAACTTAGTTTTTTCTAGAAATTTAGCCAATTTTCTCAGAGCACTTAACTGAATATTCTTTTCTTCCTCATCGATTCCACATGCTACTTACCGTGAGGGATGGTTTCTAGATTTTCTGTTACACTGTGTATGCCATTTGTATGCTGGTCACTTTAAGTAATGGAAGCTTTATGATATATTTCAAAGCGTGCTGCTAATCCCTCCTATACACAGTTGTTTTGTTTGGTCTTTTGCTTTTCTTGGCTGCCTATACCCACTTATTCTCTGTGGGGCTTTCAATTGGAAAATATTTTAGGAAGGGCAGCACCTGTGGCTCAGTGGGTAGGGCGCCGGCCCTATATACCAAGGGTGGCAGTTTGAACCCAGCCCCGGCCAAACTGCAACCAAAAAATAGCCAGGTATTGTGGAGGGCGCCTGTAGTCCTAGCTACTCAGGAGGCTGAGGCAAGAGAATCGCCTAAGCCACGGAGTTGGAGGTGCTGTGAGTTGGGACGCCACGACACTCTACAGAGGGTGACAATGTGAGACTCTGTCTCTAAAAAAAGAAAAGAAATATTTCAGGAAAATAGAAGCATGCCATTGTATTTTAAAGATGCTGCCTGTCAGGTGACCATGTCGTGTGATGGACCCTGAAATGAACGTTCCCACTTTGTTCCTTTTGCAGCAGCTTGTCCAGAGCATCGTTCATCTCCACGAGCTCCTGAGCACGCTGCAGGTGCGTGGCTTCTCCCCCCGTGTGCCTCCTCGTGGAGAGAACAGCCGTAAAGAGACCACCGTTGGCTTGGGTCTTTGAGTTTTATATGTTGCTTCTCTAGAGCCTCAGTTTAGAGACGAGTTCTTGTGAGAAAAATTGTAGAATGTGGGGGTTAGAATACTGCCGACCGTGAAAGACTAGAATTGGTGAACAACTGGTAGGCTGTGGCTACTACTTGATAACCATTCCACAAAGCTCATGGAGTGCTTGCATGCATTTGGGAGATCATTTTACTCTAGAAAGCCTTGTGGCATGATTGGGAGTTCCTTCCTTCCAAATTCCTTCTCTCTCTGATATTTGGATAGGGTAGCACTCCCTGAACAACTACTACTTGAGTCCTTCCTGGGAACATCCTCAGATTCTGCTCACGTCCTTTCTTGAAGTCCTAAACTGTCTCGTTCCCACCTTCTCCCACCTCCAAAATACACACATGCCCCTTCACTGCAGGCAGCACCAGTGGCTGCAGGCAGCGTGTCACTGGGTTTGACTAAACACTAAACTCCTGCTCCTGAGGCCCCTGTTTGATAACTGCCCACAGTTGTCCTAGAGCATTGGATCCAACCAGCCTGAAAAGCAAGGAGGGAGTCATAGTCCTTATGATGCCAGGCTCCCCCTCTGTGGGCTCAGGTGGGGTCCCCAACATTGGCTGTCCTCCCAGCCAAAGTGGCACAGCTCACTTCCGTGTGTCCCCAGGGTGTGGTGCTGCAGCAGGACAGCCACATCGAGGACCAGAAGCTGCTGCTGAGTGAGAGGGCGCTCACCCGGAGCCTGTCGCGCCCCAGCTCCCTCATTGAGCAGGAGAAGCAGCGCAGCCTGGAGAAGCAGCGCCAGGACCTGGCCAACCTGCAGAGGCAGCAGGCGCAGCTCCTGGAGGACAGGCGCCGGCGTGAGCGCGAGTGGGAGGCCCGTGAGAGGGACCTGCAGGAGCGCGAGGCCCAGCTGGCCCAGCGCGAGGAGAAGGTGCAACGGGGCCAGCAGGACCTGGAGCGGGACTGGGAGGAGCTCCAGCAGAGGAAAGGCGCCTACCAGTGTGACCTGGAGAGGCTGCGGGCCTCCCAGAGGCAGCTCGAGAGGGACCGGGAGCAGCTGCGGCGGGACTTGGCCGAGCGGCTCAGCCAAACGCAGGTAGAGCAGAGCCTGTGCCCAGGGACGGGGCTGCTTGCCAGCAGTAGGGGGCGCAGGGTTGGTCACCTGTCACTGTGCAGCCACCCGAGGACCCTCTGTGTGCCCATCTCTGTGAGAAAGGGAACAGAGATAGGAAGCCTGCTACTGCAAGTCTTTGTTTTGTCCTGAAGGGGGAGAAGGGAGAAAACAAGTCTTTTTCTGCTCTTTGCATCTCTAAGGGGAGAAAGGACATGGCTAGGTCCAGGGGTTGAGGGGGAAGGTAAGTGGACCTTTGGAGTTGACTGGCACTTCCCTCATTCACCACCAGTGTAGGCAGAGGAGCCTCGGCATCTCCCAGAGCTCTGTACCACCCAAGAAACCAGCCATGGCCATCACTGAGGGAACTTGCAGCCTAGCCTGGTGGAGAAACACTAAGGAGAGAGGAGGGGCCATAATCTCGAGATAGCAGGAAATGACTCTGCTGCTAGTCAGGAAGAGCCCGTGGGGTCAGCTAGAGAGGGAAAGCCCACCCAGCAGGTGGCCACCGCTCATCCCAGGTGATATTCCCTCCTGGGATGTTCTGGTAGCTGGGCCCAGCATAGGTCCTGGTCTGCCTTGCTGCATGAAAGAGGCCTGCCTTTCTCTGTGGCTGTGGCTTCCGCAAGAAGGCCTTGCCCTGTTCCCCACAGTGACTCCGCTGTAATGTTCTGTGGTTACTCTGGAACGCAGGCCCTTGCAGCAGGTGGAGAGTCTGGGTGTACACAGCTCTGCCTATCTATAAAATGCATGTCATTTTGTCATTTGATTGATTAATTGCCCTTGGACCATGAAAGAAAATTAGACTGACGTCTTCCAGAGCAGGGGGCGGTTTTAACCTTCGGCACAGGTTTTTGAACATATGATCTGGGTGCAGCAAATGCTGTCTCTGCTTTACCTTTTATGCCATAAGGATGGATTCCACCCCTACCCCGATAAAACCACCGGGGCTCTGGAAAAGGAAGGAACCCAGGAAGAGAGCACAGATGAGCCGATCCTCTTTATCTTTGGTTTAACCTTTGACCAGGATTTTGGTGTTGGCTTGGCAGCTCAACTCCACTTACCCTCTAACCTAAAAAGAACCTGAGGCTTCTGTAATTGCTTTGCCCAGAAATAATTATCTATATCCCTATCTAAATCAGTCTTAAAATAAGTAGCTTGTTTACTCAAGGAATGGGAGTTCTTCTCTAAGCTGCCTGTCAAAGGTACTATTAATTCTTTATGATGCTGGAGTTAGTGTATGCAATAAAAATATTAACGGAGGCAAAGGTGATATTTTTGTAGGGCAGTAAATGAAGCTGAGATGTTCTGAATCTTTTTGCAATTATCCTGTGGCATCCACAGAAATGGGCAGGCACCCAGCCAGCACGCCCAGTTGAGTTCAGCCGGTGTGCACGGCAGGGCATCTGGGTCCTGACGGCCCCAAGGTCAAGCCCCTTCTCTTAAATGTGTGCAGGTTTCACATCAACACACCAAGCTGATGAGGATCCCATCCTTCTGTCCCAGTCCTGAGGCGTCCCCCTTGCCATCTGCACCTTCAGTAGCCAAGTCAGGGTCTTTGGACTCAGAACTTTCAGCGTCACCAAGAAGGAACAGCATCTCTCGGACACATAAAGAGAAGGTGCCTTTTCACATACTGAGTTCAACCAGCCAGCCAGACAGAGCACCAGGAGGGCAGAGCCAGGCCTCAGTGCCCACCTCAGCCCCAGCCCGCCTATTTGGGTTAGCTAAGCCAAAGGAGAAGAAGGATAAGAAAAAGAAGAGCAAAGCCAGCCGCTCGCAGCCCGGTGGTAAGTCCCCATGCCCACCCTTCCTGTGGCCATGGTGTCTATACACGCTAAAGAGAGGGTAGATCTCAGTGCCATGGGGGATTTAAAAAGGTGCGGCACAGATGTATGAAGCCAAACTGTCACCTTCTCAGTAAACCTACTTGCTGAGAACATGAACCCAGAGGAGCCCATTCTGTGTGGCACATGTGCAGAGGAGAGGACGTGTGTCTGAGGCGCTGTCCAGCTGAGGCACTGGAGCTCCCTACGTGGAGTCATCCAAGTCCTCTCTGCCTTTCCAAGCCTGGCCTAGTAAACAGTTAATGACCACTAGCATTGGTGATATAGTTCTCAAATGACTGTGATACTGACGCTGTTAACTCCAGGGGAAATGAGGAACCCAAAGGTAAGAGGTTCCCTGGTGTGCCAGCGGTCACAGGCCTGGGTTAACTCACAGGGCACGTTCTGTGTCTGTGCTCCAGTTTGTCTGCGTCCTCCTGGCCGTCCTCCTTGGGACTGCTTGATCTCTCCCTTCTGTGTGGGAGGTTAAAGAGAAATTTATATTTTCCAGGTCTGTATAGAAATATGAATTCTGGTGTTTATTGTAAAAGTTAAAAAGAGCATTAGTGAAAAATATCAATAAGGACCTCACTCAGTTTGGATCCCACTGTATGGAAGGTGACCTGCCTGTAAGGCCCAGTCACCATTCCCACCACAGAAGACTTTTGGTTGGGGAGGGGGTCAAGTGAAAAGAACATTTTTTTCTGAATTTCTTTTCTTTCTTGGTTTTCACTTTTGCAGATGGTCCTGCAGAAGTATCAGCCGAGGGTGAAGAGATTTTCTGCTGACCCTTCTCCCTGCCAAGGCAGCCACTTCCTGGCCCTGGCCAGGGGTTCTCAGCCCACCTGTCCTGCTGTCTGCCCATGAGTCTCTTACACTGGACGCCCACTGCTCCTCAGTGTCCAGTCCTCCTGGGTAGGCCCAGGCTCTGGACAAAAGGAACAGATAGTGTTGAGTGTCAGGGTGGGGAGGGCGGCCCAGACTTTGCTTTGGCTGTGACTTGTGGCTGCTAAGGACCTGCTGGTTGGGGCTGGCCCTACTCGAGGTGCTACACTAAAAGTAGGGGCCCCAGAAGTGCAAGCAACGGTTCTGGACATGTCAGGAATTCCTAAAGGCTCAAAGAGCATTTCCAAATGAAGTCTGAAACTCTCTTTTATTTGGGGGAACACAACCAAACCAGACAGCAGGTAGTTTGTATTTTATCTGTGTATGTATATGTATGTGGTGACCTGTCTGCATGCACATATGAAGCGTGCCAGAAGTACACACAGTCCACACCAGATGTCTGGTTGGCTTGGCTCGGCAGCAGAGGGAATGCCTGGTCTACCTAGTAGCCCCTGGGTACTCAGTGCTTTACCTGGGAGACCTCAGAGACCCCATGGGTTCCCTTTAAGCCCACCCCGTGCACACATCACCCCCGCCCCCTTTGTTTGCATGTATTTCTCATTTCATTTTAGAAGGGATGACAAACATTTGTGAAAACAGTGAGAGGAGGTGTGATGTGCATAAAACACATGGTCTGTACCACCTTGACCTCAGTGTTTCAGGTACTACAAAAAGTATCTCATTTTCTCATCAAGTACAGAAGAAACATCCTGGCTTTCCGAGATATCTGCCCACATGTTCTGGGCACACATGAAGTAGAGAAGCCACCTCACCATTTTCCCTGTTGTGTGACACTTTCTGGTTGTCACTGACCACTGAGTAGTGGCCAGGGCCTCCTGGCAAAGTTCCTGAGCCCGCAGAGGCTCCCCCCAGGGCAGGTGCTGCAGCCTGGCCCTGTCAGAGGATTGCGCCTGGCAGCACACAGTGTGAGGGCCACCTGCTCTTCCCTCGGCTTGGCCGTGCCATTTTCCCCTCCAGGATTGGGGCAGGAGCTGTGCTCCGTGTCCCCAGCAAAGTTGTCCCACCCCACGCGAGGACAGTTGGCTGAGAAGTAGGTTCAGGTACAGGGTTGAGCCCTTGTGTCCAGTTTCTCCCAGAACTGACCCAGAGGGGCTGGGACAAGAGTCAGAAGCCCTCTGCAAAATTTGGTTACTTAAAGGCAGTGTTTTAAATGCAAAGGTCTGTTGGGGAGTTGCACTCACCCCGAAGAGGGCGCTGTGCTGCCTGCTGCTGCTTTGCTTTTTTCTTCTCTCTGCTGTGTTCTGGTCTGAGTTGGCTTTGACTTCTCACCGGCTGGTATCTGCAGGACAGTTCATTGGTAACGCTTCCTCTGAGGCCCCTTGTGTCACAAAGGGAGACCTTGGGAAGTCCTGTGCTTCACACGTGGCCTTCAGTTTCTGCTTTCTGTCCCTTAGAAGCATGGGGCTTTGAACATACTTTAAAAAAAAACAATATCTGTAACTTGGTGCTTGTTGATGAATTGCAAGCTGGCCTTGCAGATGGAGATATTTATCTTTCAGTTTATTTGAAAGAGGTCTGGTTTTAAATTTGTAGCCTAGATTTATTTTATTTATTGTGTGTGTGTGTGTGTGTGTGTGTGTGTGTGTGTTTGTGTTTCTGTTTTTAAGGGTTAACCAATACTAGTCCAGCAGTTTAAACTGTCTGATCAGTGCTGAGAACGATCAGCACTGCTCACTCAGCAGTGTCCATCCAAGTGCCTTGAAGGCCCAGGTGGAATTTAAGGGTTGGGAAGGTCTCTCTGTCCTTCTCTGTCGCCACCACCTCATTCTTACATCGCAGTATGTCTTCCCCCTCATTTGAGAATTAAGAAAGTTGCCACCTAACCTACCTTTACCTGTTTTTGTCATGGAGATTTCCTACCCTTCAGAAACAGACTTCAAGACCAAACCCAACTGATTTTCTATTGAAACCATAATGTATTCTCCCAAGGACTCTTAACAACTGAAGTTGTATGTTTTCACCAGTCATACAACTCCAGGTTACAGCTGAAACCTGTCATATCTTGGCTCATATCCACCATAGGGCTCAGCAGTCTGTCCTTGTCACTGGCTCTGAGTTCCTCACTTGGGGTTTTCAGGACAGCGTGTGCAGCCAGGCACAGTGGCTCACGCCTGTTACCCTAGCACCCTGGGAGGTTGAGGTGAGAGGATCGCTTGAGCTCAAGAATTTGAGGCTTCAGTGAGCTTTGGAGATACCACTGTACTTTAATCAGGGTGATGGAGCAAGACTCTGTCTCAATCCCCCCCAACCCCCCAAAAAAGACATGTATTTCTTCCCTGTGTATGTGAAGGCTGCGTAACCCTGTTCTCCAGGTTTGAAATGATGAGGAGGGAGTCAGTGCTGATGAGATTACTTCCACCCACATTCTTTACAAAGTGTCGTGGATGCTGTAATTTACCATCCATGCCACACAGCTCAATATTGATGTTAAGAGTGTCTTCTTTCAAGTAGCTGTGATGTTGAACTTTGGTTGTTTTGGTAGTCTTTTTTAAAATGGAGATTTCACCTCTGCCCACACTCCATTAACTTAAAACAATTTGGTCAGGTTCTAGTTGGACATGTTGAGAATTAGAAGAGTCCCCTGAATTTCCCCCAAACTTCATCTGGGAATATGGCCCACAGTGCAGAGAGCCACTTACCAAGAACTGTGCTTTTATATACTTCTGCCATCTCTTTTTCCCTTTTGAAATTGACCTCCATGGGATTTACTGTGTTTGGGAGTTACCTGGGTTGTGATTGCTTGTGCTTTGCTTTTGACCTTGAGGATTGCTCTGGGGGCTAAACCCGTTTGGTTTCCTCTCCCATGAGAAGAAGTGGCTTTCTAGGTGACGCAGGTCGAAGTCCCCACACTGTTTCCACACAAGGAACCCATGTCTCTCCATCAAGCTAAAGAAACAGATGCCTGAAATTGTGCTTAAGTTTTGGGGGGCAGATGGAGATGCTATTCAGTGTCCCCAGGCTTCCAGAACCTAGTGAACGTCCTTGAAGGATACTTCATCTTGCCTTTCGTGTATCATCTCAGTAGTAATTGCCATCCTAGTCGGGTGACATGCACTTTAAATGCTGTCATAAGTTGGCTTCATTTTTGAGACAATCAAAATATGTTTTCTTAAAAAATGAAGAGGGTTAAAACATGCAAATTGCCATATTCCCCCTTTGCCAACCTCTCTCTACCTACAAGAGAGCAATCTGTGGGGAAGAAATCCTTATCAAGATTTTTTTTGAAAAGGTACGAATCTTACCTTTTTCCCCTTATGTGTCTCAGGGTAATACCACTGAAAGTCATCCCTTCACTGATTTTCTCCCTTGTTTATTATCTTCCCAAGTCCTATTAGAAAGCAAAAAATTTTGAGACCTTTATTAAAAGGAAGGGAGAGATGTTGGTGTGTGAGGGTTTCATTAAATATGTCCCTCCTTAAAGGGCGGAACCATAACCTTATAGGCCAGAACATGATCCAGAAGTAGCTCTCCAGAAAAGTACTTTAGATTTCATTCTTTTGTCTTTTTGTCTCTAAAGCTCCTTTTCTATAGCCAGTTCTTTCTTCCCAAGGATTTTGGTGTTTGCATTGGTCCTGAAGTTTACTCTAACAGTGGGTGGCAAGTTGTGCCAGGAGACCAGCCAGGCTTCAGGAGGAGTTTAGAAAGGTGGTCCTGGGGAGGGGGCCCCAGTGGCTCTGAGGTGACCCCAGACACTGCAGAAGATACCTACCCTCTGTGTTTGGATGCCCTTGACACATAGAAACCTGAAAGTAACCCATTGGCTGAAATGGTGACGAAGCCTACAGGAGATAATGTGCCTTGCCTTGGGACTGTCTTGTTAAGTCTATCCTCAGAAAGAAAGGAGAGGGTAAAGAGTTTGTTTGGGTTTTGCTCTTAATTTTTTTTCCAATGTAGCATGACATTCCTAGTTAACCAGAGCCTTGGAATCTACTGCCTGCTGGCCAGGTTTTGAAAAGTATTTTAATGCTGCCATAAAAGGAATAAAAAGAGGAGTGGGAGGGATAAAGGCATCTTTCCACACACTCATCTAACTTAACTGTCAAAAGGTTGACAGGTTATGAATTATTTCTCCATCTCACTAAGGTTTAAATGTCAGCAGCCCCCACTGGCTCAGTGTCCCTTGCCACACAAGGAGTGACCTGTGCTGCAGACCAGAGGAGCTTCTGCAGGAAGCACACACCCTGTTCACCCCAGACCTTCCCTGGCGTGATTGTGCCCCTGCCTTCACCACCACCGGACAGGACGTACAGTCCAGGGCACTGACGTGGGACGCGCCCAGCTAGTTTGCCTTTGGTTCAGGGTTAGCCCTGTGCTTCCCTGTGTGTCGGTTCCCCGCACAGGCTCACGGAGGAGACTCACACGAGAGCCTGCAGGAGGGTCATCAGGACACACTTATACCTCTGCCCTCATCGCTTCTTTCCAAATGCTATATGAACATTGCTGTGCTGAATCCTATCAAAAGATGGGTCAGAACCCAAATGCTGTATATTAATTTGTAATTATGTACAAAGTGAAGCAGTTTTATGTAAGGATTTTTTTCAGTGTGCTGGAATTTTGCCACAACATACTGGCTTTTTATTTATCTTCCTTTCTAGTTACTGGCTTCAGACTCTTGTAAAGTCCCCCTCAGCCCTTTCAAAAAAATAAATTTCCTTTGAAGTCTTGATTGTTGCTGCAACTTATTCCTGTTCCTGGTAAAAGGATGACTCCCTTCCCCAATTTTAAGGAGAGCCTTCTCCCCAGTGATGAGGTTCCTGTGCCTTTGGAAGGTGGGTTCAGGACAGAGAGGACTTCTGTACCAGCAGTCGCTGGGAACCTGTCATTCTGTCCTAGAGCAGGGCTCCAAATCCAGAGGGGATGGATTAGCCCTGAAATTATAGGGTTTGTATTCCAGGTAAATCCGTGCATTGAGTATGTCTTTGCTGTAGAACTCCCAAGCCTTAATGTCAGTTCACCTTTCCTTGCCCACTTTCTCAGACCCAGACGAGAGCAGTTGCCAAAAGCTGATCCAAGAAGAAAAAGCCCTCCTTACATGCAGGCTGGTCTCAGGAGCTGGGCCTTCCCAGAAACTGCTGAAATACACAGTATGAGTTATCACAGGACCTAGGGCATCCTTTCCTAACCTGCTGGCTGCTTGTCTGACCCTGAGCTTTCTGGACTTGTAGAAAGGCCTCTTACATCCTAGTGGGCATTTCAGAACTGCACTGCCCGGGTAAAGAGAGTGGGCATGGCTGCCTGGAATCTTGGCTCTGCCACTTTCTAGCTCCCTGCCCCGCCCCCACCCTTTAACCAAAAAGAATAAAGTCCTGCCAGGCTGCCAAGTGTCTCTGTTTCCACTTGGAAGTGCACAGATTTCTTAACAGTCTTTTGTAAGCCCAGACACAGCTGCCTACCCAAGAGCCAGTGAAATACTGGTCCCTTTTCACCCACTTGCTGCCCTTAGCTGTCCCCTACCCCACTGGGCAGCCCATCCTGGCCGGGGTCCATGGTGGCCCTCACCCCACTGAGACATCCTCAGCTGGGCAAGTGGAGTGATTCCCATGGCCTCCCTCCTCGGCTCTCCACTGTGTTGGGCCTGAGCCAGGGACAGGCTCTGTCTGAGAGGCAAGAGAGCAGGAAGGCTCATTCTTCTCTTCCAGAGGCACAAAGCAGAGGGCTGGAGATTACTAGACAGCCACTCAGAGGGGTTCAAGTCTTCACCTACTCCCTAGGGGAGGCTGCTGTGCCCAGAGCCTCTGCCACAGCATAAACCTGTTCACCAAGCGGCTTATACAAAAAGTAGCCACTTTTGTTTGAAGGTACCCTATCCTGAGGAAAGCCCATGATCTGGAGTGGCATCCATCAGATGGCCAGCCATGCACAGGCAGCAGTGGCTCTGTGGGAAGGAGCACAAGTGACCCTGTGTCAGGACGGATGTCTAAACCATGATCAGGGAGAGGACTTTAGGAAGCCAGAAAAACCAAAAGCCCAGGGAAGAGCTTATGGGGAGAGGACATGCCACCCACAGGTCTGGTGACTGCCTCATGGCGGCTTCACAGAGGCTTTAACACAGCAACCTCCACCTTCTGGGCTTAGGCGATTATCTTGCCTCAGCCTTCCAAGTAGCTGGCATTACAGGCACCCACCACAATGCCTGGCTATTTTTTTGTTGTTGCAGTTTGGCCAGGGTTTGAACTGGCCACCCTCAGTATATGGAGCCAGCGCCCTACCCACTGAGCCACAGGTGCCTCCTGATTCCTTTGTTCTTCAAATGGTCCCAATTTCTTCAGGGGCACAGCCACAGGCCATGCACAGGGTGTGCTGGATCGATCCCCACCTGTCCTGCCACCCCTGTGGGTATCCCCAGGGTCCAAGAGGAATCTCCGGCAGGGGAGGGAGGGTGTGCCCCAGATGTGAGGAGTGTGGTCCCAGGGTAGTGCCCTCCACCTCCATCTCCCATGCCTGCTGCCTCTGCAGGGCCAGGGGCCTCTCAGTATCCAAGTTCTAGCCAGCACAGGCATCCTGTGATAATTGGGAGACTCTCCTCCTTCATGAGAAACAGGACACCAAGGCCTCAGTAGGAGAACTGAGGGGAGGGGACCAGCAGGCTGAGAGCCAGGCCTGCTCTTCCCTCCCTCCCACCCTCCTCACCCCTTCTTTTGTCCCTGAACTTCCCACCCCACCCCCAGCTTGCAGAGCAGGAGCTGGACAGTTGCCTGGACAACCTCAGTTCTTCCCAAGCATTGCCTGGGTTTCTGTGGCTCCAAAAAGAAGGACCCTGGTCCTGTGAAACAGTGCGGCCCTGACATAGGGGTATCCCTCTGTCCAGGAGAGCTGCAGACGGATGGAGGCCAAGAAGCCATGCAGAGTGTGCCAGGTTGGGCCCAGACTCCAGTCCTGCCATTTAAAAGCTGAGTGACCCTGGAAAAGCTAGTAGACCTCTCTGTTTGCGTTTCCTCTTTCAAACTGGCCTGATGTGGGCACACGTACCTTGTGTATCAGTTCAGATGTTCAGAGGAGGGTATGCTTGGTGTCAGGGAACTGGGACAGTGTTGCGCCAGTGGCCCTGGGTTCTCCTATCCCATGGAGGAGAGCTCCCAGGGTAGATTCCACTTTCTCCTCTGTCTGGACAGCACCAGAGAACAAGTTCAGAGCACCTCTTGTCTCTGGCCTCCGTGTGGGCTGAGCCTGGGCCAGAGCACCCATCTTCCTCTCCTTTACCCAGGGAAGCTGTTCCTGAGAGCCAAGGCAAACCTGGCCCACCTTCCCTCCTGCTCCTCAGCACCTGGGTAGGTCTGCCCCTACCCAGACAAGATGACTCAGTCCTCTCCGCAGCTGGTCTCAGGCTGGGACAACAGTGAACCCCAATGCTCCTGTTCCCAAAAGTGGGCAGAGGCCCCTTTGTCCACACCTGTTTTCCAGGGCTAGGGCACTAGGAAGAAAAGACAGGTAGGACTATCATCCCAGGAGCCTGGAAGTGGCAGGAAGTAGCCACCACTTCTTTGCCAGCAGGGCCGAGTCTGGAGGGGGATGTCAGTTCCAGCTGTCTCCATCACCCAAGGCCTGCATGAGGGCCTAGAACAGCAGCTCAGCCAAGCCCCAGCTCCCACCAACAATGGTGGAGCCGCTGGGACCCTTCCTAGGACAGGAAGCCCCCCTAAGGGCTCCCTCACCTTCTCCCACTGGGATGAGGGCAACTCTTGAAAAGCAGATTGGCCAAGCTCAAGCTGCTGGATCTGGAAACACACTCAGGTTGACATCCTTGGGCTCCTCTCCTTGCGTCCTGAGGCAACACACTTCGCCTCTCAGAACTACAGCTTATTGGCAAAAGGGATAATGGCACCTACCCTACCCAGTTATCGTAAGAAAAAACATATATATACAACTCTTTCTTTCCTGCTTGGCAGGAAGAGAATGGAAACATGAAGGCCTGGCCTGGATTAATGTGCACACCTGCTTCCCTAACGGGGGTCTGATAGGTATGAGGATTTACTATGACTTGGGGGATCCCAGACAGTTTCAGAGTCATCTGGGTCAAAGAAAGTTTGTCCGTGTTTGGTTTTCGTAGAATAAGTTCTCTTGGGCCTCAGGACTCAGGAGAAGGAGGAGCACTCACTGGCTGAGAAGCCCACAGGATTGTGCTCTTGTGAACCCTAAACATTGTGAAGGGGGTTGAGTCTCCTCGATGGTAGGTGATCACACCAGAGTCACAGGACACTGGTCCACACTTCTGAAGGAAAGACCTGCGATTTTCACCTTAGACCAGTGTTTTTCCAGAGGGTAATCATTAGATCCCCTGCTTTAGAATTATCTGGCTGTGTATCTCTGCATATCTCTGGACCCAACCCCACATTTAATGAGTCAGTGCTTGGAAGGAGGGAGCCAGGGAATTTTTGACTAACACCCTGAGGGTTGTGTACACTAAAGCTTGAGAGCTGCTGGAATGCCTGTGCCCTGATGCAGTTGCCTCTTGGACATGAGTTTGAACTACAGGGGTCCAATTACTCGAGTTCTTCCAACCAAAGGAAGAGCAAAAATACAGTATTCTCAGGATACAAAACCTACTTATATGGAGGGCCGATCACACACACAAGTTCCTCAGGGTCAACTGTGGGAACTGGAAGTATAGGGGGGTTTGGCATAAGTCAGGATCCTAGAACCAATCCCCTACAGGGGAAAGCGGGAGGAGGGGGCCAGGGGAAGCCAAGGTAAAGCAAGAATCGTGCCAGAATGGAAAGAAGTATGGAGAAGCCTCAAAGAACTCAGAAGAGACCTATTTGATCATTTGACCCTGCAATCCCATTACTAGGTAACTACTCAGAAGGAAAAAAATCATTTTATCATAAGGACGTTTGAACTAGATTCACAGTTCAATTCAAAATCGCCAAGATGTGGAAACAACCCAAGTGCCCATCAACCCATGAATGGATTAATAAACTGTGGTGTATGTAGACCACTGAATACTAGTCAGCCATAAAAAAAAGATGAAAGATGTTTTACATCTTTTACATTAACCTGGATGCAATTGAAACACATTCTTCTTACTGTGTTTCCCTGAAAATAAGACACTGTCTTATTTTTTCTCAAGAAGGCACACTAGGGCTTATTTTCAGGGGATGTCTTATTTTTATTAAGTATAATACAACTGTCTACATTTATTCAAATACAGTTAAGTCGGGGGGGTGCCTGTGGCTCAGAAGGTTAGGGCGCTGGCCCCATATACCAGAGGTGGCGGGTTCAAACCCAGCCCCTGGCCAAAAAAACCCAAAAAACAAACAAACAAAAAATACAATTAAGTCATGTTCTTCTGGAACCTGACAGGGGGAGCCGACCTTGTTGGTGGGGCTGGTGCTAGTGATGCATGAACTCCTTTCCCCTAGCCATTCGCACGTGTGCAACAGGATGCCTGCGACCATGGTTAACACACGCACACCCGCGCAAGTGCGAACAGCTTGGAGAAAGGAGCTGTGGCAGATAAAAGGTATTCCAGTCCTCTTTACCGCTCCGTGCTGAAATGCAGGGTGTGGCTATGCAGCATACTAGGTCTTACTATGGGGTAGGGCTTATATTTAATGCATAGAAATCCTGCTAGGGCTTATTTTTTGGGTAGGTAACATGGTAGTAAAGTATCACAAGAATGGAAAAGCATGGGAGGCTGAGTTGGAGACCAGCCTGAGCAAGAGCAAGACCCCATCTCTACTAAAAATAGAAAAAATTAGCCATGCATTGTGGCAAGCACCTGTAGTCCCTGCCACATGGGAGGCTGAGGCAAGGAGATAACCCAAGATTTTGAGATTGCTGTGAGCCAGGGAGCCATGGCATTCCACCCAGGGCACAGAGTGAGACTCTGTCTCAAAAAAAAAAAAAAAGTGGAAAAACAAGTATCTAATGTACTCAATACTAATATGAAGCCAGTAGACAAATACATACATTCCCACACAAGAGAAAAACTCAATTCAGTTCACATGGGGGGAAGGGGAAGGAGGGAGGAGCGATGTTCTCCCACTTAATGGGCACAATGTAAGGGTATATGGCACATCTCCTGGATGAGGGCCACATGAACTACATAACAAATGCAAACATTGTAACCTAATCATTTGCACCCTCATACTAATCTGGGAAAAAAAAAAAGAATCCTGCTAGGAGCTCCCACCTCCTTGAGCAGTGGGTCCTTTCCACTCTGCAAAAAGAAGTTCCTCGGTGGAATCTGGCTCTTGTTCTGCAAACCCTTCTCCACCAGCATCCTGACTGTGCACGAATAGTGGTGAGCAACAGCTGGACTTTGGGCAAGGCATTGAGCGTCAGTGCCTTCTTCACCTGCCATGGAGAGACGATACACCCTCAGAGGGCTGGGGTGATGACACAGTGACAGGACAGAGCAGAATAAATGCACCACAGATATTTCCTCCCATTGCTGTTGTATGGACCTTGTCATGAAGGGCCAAGTGGCCTTGAGCATATCACATCGACAAAATGGGCTGGTTCTCAGCCTTTGGCTGCACGTTAGAATCACCTGGGAGAGATGTAGGCCTCGAGACGCCCAGGCCACACCTGAAGGGGGTCACATCAGAACCTCTGGGGCGGGACTCTGAGAGCAGGGCATTTTAGTGCTCTCAGGTTCTGGCATGCAGCTGAGGTCATGATCTCCTGGATGGAAACAGTGCCCGTGGGAGGGGCACGGCCTACAGGGGCCTGCCCTGGGCTTATGGGAGCATTCCCAGGGCCTCCAGAAGCAGGGAAGCGTGGTGGGCAGAGAGACACTCGAGGCTGCCTGCAAGTCTCAGATTCAGGTGCCAACCTCAAGCTGACTTTCCCTGGAGATTCTAGGCCACCTTTGCCCCAGCCCACCTGCCCCTTCACCCCTACATCCTCTCCCATCCAACTGAGACCTCCAATATTAGCCACAGTTCTGTAAGGGTATTGTCTTAACATTTTGAATATTATTATAATTCATATTTTCTAAACAATATATGGTTAAGAAATATTGAAATTCATTTTTTAAACTTTGTTTTTGAGACAGAGTCTCTCACTTTGTCACCCTTGGTGAAGTGTCATGGTGTCAAAGCTAACAGCGACCTTAAACTCTTGGGCTCAAGGGATTCTCTTGCTTCAGCAAGTAGCTGGGACTACAGGTGACGGCCACAACACCTGGCTATTTTTTTTAAAGACAAGGTCTCTGGCTCAGGCTAGTTGGTCTTGAATCTACGAGCTCAGGCCATCCACCTGCCTTGGGCTCCCAAGTGCTGGGATTACAGGCATGAGTCACTGCCCCCCACAGCCATTTTTTAAACATTTGAACATCTATAAACCCATCACCTAGAATTAACCATCCATTAACATTTCATTAGGATGCTCTGTGCTTCTTGCGTACACGTTTTAAGCCAAATTATAATAAGTCACGTTCTATAGAGAGATTTGTGTCCTACTTATTTCATTTCACATTTTGTTATGAACATCTGGAAGCTCAATATTCCATTTCGTGGCTATATCCTCATTGGGAACTCAGGTGTTTCCAAATTTTCCCTCTTATGAATGACATACAAGGTTATTTTTATAACAGTCTGTGTTGCCCTATTTCAAAGTAATACATATTTATTAGAGAAAATGTAGAACATAATAGAATTTATAGACATGTATGCGTGCCAAGTTGACAAGGGGTGGACTTGTGATGGTTAATTTTGTGTCAACTTGGCGGGACTAAGTGATGACGGGTATTTCTGGGTGTGTCTGTGAGGTGTTTCCAGAAGCGATTAGCATTTGGCTCAGTAGACTGAGAAAAGATCCACCCTCGGTAATGTGGGTGGCACCAGCCACTGAGGGCTGGAATAGAACCAGGTGGGAAAAGGGCAAATTTCCACTCTTATTGAGCCAGGACACCATCTGTGCCTGCCCTGCGACGTGGAAGCCCCTGGCTCTTGGGCCTTCACCCTCCAGGACAGACATGAAAGGCCCCTGGTTCTTGGGCCTTTGGACCTGGACTGACACCTGTTTGTGGGACTTACTCTCTGCATGAGCCAATCCCTTATAACAAATCTAATTCATATGTATGTATAAATGACGCAGCCATTTGGAAACATTCAGGCAGTTCCTCAAATGATTACACTCAGAGTGCTGGCTGACAGATGCTGCAACCGTGGGGAAGTCCTGAAAACACGCTAACTCAAAGATGTGATCACAAAGGACTACAGATCATTTTGTTTATACAAAATATCTCAAATAGGCAACTGTGTAGAGGCAGAAAGTAGGTTAGTGCTACCTAGGACGGGTACTCAGGGAGACTGGTGGGCATAGGGTTTCTTGCAGGGGGGGTGAAAACAGTCTGAAATTGTGATGATGAAGGAATAAATTTGCCATATAAAAAAAATAAAATAAAAAATAAAATTGTGATAATGGTCACATAACTGAATATTCTAAAAACCATTAAACTATATGCTTCGATGGGTAGATTTTGGGGGTGTGAATTATGTCTCAAACATATATATTAATAAGGAAACAGGAAGAGTTTTCATGGGTAACATATATATCACTATGATGATTGTGATGATTTCTTGGGTAGATACATATATCAAAATTTATAAAACTGGCTTGGCGCTCATAGCTCAGTGAGTAGGGCGCAAGCCATACACACTGAGGCTGGCAGGTTTGAGCCTGGCCCAGGTCTGCTGAACAACAATGACAACTACATCTAAAAAATAGCCAGGCATTGTGTGGCAGGCACCTGTAGTCCCAGCTACTTGGGAGGCTGAAGCAAGAGCATCATTTAACCCCAAGAGTTTGAGGTTGCTGTGAGCTGTGATGCCACAGCGCTCTACTGAGGGTGACATAGTGAGACTCTGTCTCAAAAAAAAAAAAAAAGAAAAAAATTTAAGAAACTATAGCATTTCTTTTTTATTGTTTGGGATTCGTTGAGGGTAGTACACATAATTAGATTATACTGATTGCATTTATTAGGTAAAATCCCTCTTATAATTGTGTCTTGCCCCCAAGAAGTGTGCCATGCTTCTTGCCCCCAAGAAGACCGCCCATGACTCTCCCTCCTCCCCTCTCTCCACTGCCTCATTCTCCTAACCCCTTATATTAGCTCATCTACTGCCTTCATATTAGAATTGAGTACATTGGATTCTTGCTTCTCCATTCTTGTGATGCTTTGCTAAGAAGAAAGTGTTCCAATTCAGTCCAGGTTAATACAAAAGATGTAAAGTCTCTCTCTTTTTTAATGGCTGTATAGTATTTCATGGTATACCTATATCACAGCTTGTTAATCCATTCCTGGGTTGGTAGGCATTTAGATTGTTTCCACATTTTAGTGAACTATACAATTTGAAAATGTGTACTTTATTGGTATATCAATTTTATTTTAATAAAGCTGTTTTGTTTTTTAAGACAGAGTCTCACTCTGTAGCCTAGGCTAGAGTGCCGTGGCCTCAGCCTAGCTCACGACACTTCAAACTCCTGGGCTGAAGAGATCCTCCTGTCTCAGCCTCCCCTGTAGCTGAGACTACAGGTGCCTGCCAAAATGGCCTGCTAATTGTTTTACTTTTAGTAGAGATGGGCTCAGGCTGGTTTTGAACTCCTGAGCTCAAGTGATCCTCCTGCCTTAGCCTCCCTGAGTGCTAGGATTACAAGCAGAAGCCACTGTGCCCAGCCCCCAATAAAGCTGTTTCTAAAAATGGCCTACAGCATGCCTCTGGAGATAAGCACAATTCACATTATGGCTTACCTTCCAGTCTCTTTTCTGTGAACACACACAGTTTGTTTTACAAAATGAGATAATCCTGTCTTTTCTCCACTTGGTAATATATCATCAGCATCTTTCCAAGTCATTGAATATCATGTTTGATGGCCACATCGTATTTTATATTCAATAATATAGTTAGCTTAAGCCAGGTGGGGGTATTTTACATGACCTTTCAGGATACAAGGTCACTCCCTTCCTGTCCTTACCTGGGACAGACTCTGAAGCCCCATCCTTCCACCTGGTCTGGCCTCCTCCAAAAGTAACCTCAGAATTCAAGCCTGATGCTAGACAGGGAGTTCTGAGAACTGGCCCAGGGACAGTGGCTCATCCCCTGAATTCCCGCCTCTTCTCACTGCTCTGGGTTGGCACCAGGTGCTGAATGGGCCTCTGGCCAGCTGTGGCCATGGGCTCAATGGTGCTGCCTCCTCCTCGGCCTGGAGGTATTAACCATACCTCATTCCCAAAGGCAGAGAGGAAATTCAGCTCAGTCCCAGCCCCAGCTCTGTGCTGGCCTTGAAGTGCAGGCCCAGCCAGTGATCTGCAAATCCTTTGGTTTATGAGCCCCCCCAAAATAAATTTTGAACAACCATGTATGACTTGCATATATTTTTATTGATCTCTAAAATAGTATTACAATTGATAATTGCAAAGTATGTAATTTCCGGTACATTACTTATATGCTCCAAATATAACGAGGGCTAGAGATTTAAACTGTTCAATTTATAGAATGCCCACTATGTAACAGTATTAGCAAAGCCAGTCCTTTTTGGCAAATCGATTGGCCAATTCAGAATCAATTTCTATCAAAAAAGAGTTTTATTTTGTCTTTAATATCTAAATTTAAATGTCCTGATAACAATTATTTCATTTCTCTCTCGCTCTCCTTTTTTTTTTTTTTTGAGACAGAGTCTCACTTTGTCACCCTTGGTAGAGTGCTGTAGTGTCACAGCAACCTCAAACTCTTGGGCTTAAGTGATTCTCTTGCCTGAACCTCCCAAGGAGCTGGGACTACAGGTGCCTGCCACAATGCCCGGCTATTTTTAGAGACGAGATCTCATGCTGGCTCAGGCTGGTCTCAAACCCGTGAGCTCAGGCAATCCAACTTTCTTGGCCTCCCAAGTGCTGGGATTATAGGCATGAGCCCCTGCACCTAACCTATTTCATTTCTCAATTACAATTTAAGCCTAGAAATGGATAAGGATGGAGGGAGAGAGGTAAGTAGGCCTGTGCACACCTCTGGGAAGTGTTTTGAATGCATAAAATATAACAGCCAGCAAGGGAAACCTATTCTAATTAATCTGTTAGGGCTGCCTGCCATGTCAAAGTGACAAAGTGCCACAAACAGAGTGGCTTAAACAACAGAAATGTATCGGCTCGGCGCCTGTGGCTCAATCGGCTAAGGCGTCAGCCACGTACACCTAAGGTGACGGGTTCGAATCCCCAGCCCGGGCCCGCCAAACAACAATGATGGCTGCAACCAAAAAATGGCCAGGCGTTGTGGCGGCCGCCTGTGGTTCCAGCTACTTGGGAGGCGGGGGCAGGAGACTCGCTTGAGCCCAGGAGTTGGAGGTTGCTATGAGCTGTGATGCCATGGCACTCTACCCAGGGGGATAGCTTGAGGCTCCGTCTCAAAAAAAAAAAACAAAACAAAAAACAATAAACTATTGATCCGGCAGCCTGCTTGGAACTTCAGGGAGTTACACTATGTGAAAAAAGCCAATCCCCAAAGGTTATGTATTGCATGATTGCATTTCTCCAAAGAACAGGTCACAGAAATCAACATATTAGTTATGTCCAGTGT
>CAUYQV010094588.1:0-35036 GCA_963574575.1 Galagoides demidoff
CCCCCCCCAACAGAATGTTGAGTCAAAGACACTGTAGAACAGGTAAATATGTGTACAATATGAGGCTAGAGGATAGTCAGTGGATTCTATTTACATAAAGCTTAAGAACAGATAGAATTTAAAAATAAATTATCAGGATACTTACATAGTTGATAATTTAAAGAAAAACAAAGTACTAATTAATATCCAAATCCAAACGATGGTGAGGTAAGCGATGTAGACACAAGAGTGAGAGGCCCACACTAACAGGGGTTTACTGTGTTAAACTCAGTAATGTGTATATGTGTGTCTTATGACTTACTATTTATGTCTTGGTACATATATATTTTTTAACAAGCCCATGCTTTTCCATCAATTTTGATGTATTTTATATTCTCTTTTGTGTGTATAGAACATTTCACAGTTTTTTTTAAAAAGAAAGATTTAATCCAGGCATGGTGGTTCACACCTGTAATCCTAGCACTCTGGGAGGCTGAGTCGAGTGGATGGCCTAGGCTCACAGTTTTGACACCAGCCTGAGAAGAGACCCTGTCTCTAAAAATAGTCAGGCACTGTGGTGGGCACCTGTAGTCCTAGCTACTCAGGAGGCTGAGGCAAGAGAATCTCTTGAGCTCAAGAGTTTGAGTTCGCTGTCAGCTATAAGCCCAAGAGTTTGAGTTTGCTGTCAGCTATGATGCCACTGTACCAAGGGTGACAGAGTAAAACTCTGTCACAAAAAAGAAAAAAAAATTAGATCAATATGGAAGGCCCAGTGGTCAACATGAGGTCTCAGACTGTTATGAGAAGAAATTCTGTTTAGAAGATCCCTCCCTGTGTGGCCCACCTCTCCTTGGGCTGTGGAGACCCAGAAGCCCTGTTGACGCAGCCTGAGTGAGGAGCTCTTGCCCAGCGACCTGGTAGTGGTAGTGGTGGTAGCAACTCCATGCTGGTGGAAACTCCTTGGTCCTGGAAGTCTGTACCTATCTTCCAAAGGGTACATTGCTATCCAGAAGGCACGTGGGCTGTATGAAAGGATTAAGGTCCTGCCTACGTTGTGATTTCTGCCTGGGCCTTGATGAAAATCAGAGCACTGGTGGAGATGCATAGCCTTTTCTGTTTTTTGAGGCTCTCAGAATAACATAGTTAAGTGATGACTATGGTACATTTAAAATATTTAAATAGAACAAGTTATCATCTTTAATTTTAAAATATATGTACACACATATAAAGCAATATAATTAAGATATTGATGTGATAGTTATAGTATTTATAAAAAACACTGAGACTCCTCAGACCAATAATGAGACTAGTTAATTGTGACTAGTCTTAAGTTACGGTGTATCTCTGTGACTCTATGTATAACCTCATTTGAAGAAGGGGTGAAAAATCTAAATTTAAGGCTGTAGTTCTCTTGTCCCATCCTGTGCCTTCTTCCTGGGCTAAGTCATGGTCTAAACTTAGGCAAAATTTCAAAATGGGATCCATGAATTTGCTTCAGAAAGATGATATTTGCTGATATCCAAAGTTCGACTTACAAACAGGTTTAAAAATAAGTGCCTATGTTATGTTGTGGGGCAAAGTTGGGCAGTCAAGCATTCAAATTCTGGCTTTGCAATTCCCTATGTATATGACCTCAGACAAGTGACTTCCCTTCTCTGAGCCCCAGTTTCCTCATCTGTGAAGTGGGTTTAAGTACCCAAGCCTTAATAAAAGTTTTAAAAATTGAAAATTACTATATATGATTACTTTTATGTACATATTATTCATCTTCTTAGATAGTAAGCTCTAATTCATTTTTTAAAAATATCTCACAACACTTTGTACTCATCTTTCTAAAAATAGCTCTTAGGAAGTGAGCATTTTTACACTTGTTATTCATTAAAGTCTCATGGTAAGCTTATGAATTTGACCTTACCATTTCACTGAGGCCCAGAAAAGTTACAATAGGTCCCCCACTCACAAGTGGTTGGATTTGAATATAGATCTGTTATTTGTCCATAGTCTTCCTGCCATACACAAGGCTACCTCCAGCTATGTTCATCTTTGTTTAATGCATTTGATGGTTTTGATGGTATTACTTCAATAAATGAATCTAACTGAAACTCTTACACTCTGATTGCTCTTCTGCAAGTAATCAGGCTTGTTGAGCATAGTTACTAGCTGTAAGCAGATGTGTTGCCAGATTAGTTTAGGCAGAGGGCTACATGCAGCCCTAAGAGAGGGTGTGTAGGGGACAATTAACTTCTATGCAGTGAGAGGATTATGAAACATGCAGGGTGTGGGGCATCAGGTCTCAATACTGGGCCATACCATATGAAGAGTAGGTGGGAGTGACAGTGAATAAAAGCTGGCATGAAGGCATTTGGTGTGTGACAAAGGAAGGAGGGAAGAAGGGACAGAAGGATACAGGCAGAGACTTAGTAACATCATGGCCTCTGCAGAAAAGGCATGTGGCTGGCTTTGAGAGTGGAAATTTGGATTTTTTTCTTTTTAATTTCTCTGTATTCAAAACTTTTATAATGAGCAGGGGTTTTTTGTAATAAAAAAACTGACAAGCTTTATTTTAAAAAATATTGTTTGCCTGTTCAGGCTTGTAGTACAGAATCACAGATTTGTTTGAGGGGTGGTGATGAGAACCTTGAAAATAGTCCAGTCTGAAGTCCTTCTCCCTTGCCTACAAAAACCAACCACAATATCCTGCCAACTGCATCCAGGGCACTTTGCCACACACAGGGTATATCAGGAGGATAACATATGATCAGGAGGCATGTGGAGAGGGAAATTATAATGGGAGTTACATCTGCCTGGTGTCCACCATTATGTTCAGGATAAATAGAAAGTATCAGAGAGGCTGTAACTCATTTAGGTACATCTGCAAAACAACTCTTCATATTATTTTACGAGTTAAAGATACTCTTGGTATTTTAAACATAATGCCCAGGAGTGGGGAAGAAAGCCAAAGTTTTGAACACTGGTGTAGTGTTTTCAAAATGCTAGTCAGCACTGTACTTTGTATTGTCTTCAGGATTGGAACTGATAGTTTTTTCGTCCTAGCCTCAAGCTCTAATTGAAGTTAATTAATGTTCATTACTTTTTCTTTGATCTAAGAATTATCTAATAAGAGAGTCAAAAATTACCAATTCTGTCTTCAGAAAAGGAGAAAGATCTCAAGCACTACTACTTACCAGCTGCATGAATTGAATAATAATTACTGTTTTATTGAGTGTACTTGTACTTACTAGGCACATTGCTTATATTAGTGCAATCCACATGACAATTCTATAAAGTGGATATTAGATTTTACATGTACAGTTGAAGAAAATATAATTCATAGGACCTAAGTGATTTTTCCAAAGTCTCATGTATGTAAGTACAAACATAAGATTTAAACCTACATCTGCCTGGTTTTGATTATTTCTCTGTACTACCAACTTGGATAAGTTATTTACCCTCTCTGCATCTTAGCTTTGTCTTTTACAAAGTAGAGGAAGTATTTCCTCCTTCATAGTTTTGTTGTGAGGAGAAAATCAATAAACAATGGTTTGAATGTTTGTGTCTCCCCCAAATTCATATGTTGAAACTCTAACCCCAAAGGTGATGATAGTAGGAGGTGGGCTTGTGGGAGGTGATTAGGTCACAAGAGCAGAACCCTCATGAGTGGTATTTGTGCCCTTATAAAAGAGAGAGCTATCTTGTCCCATCCATCATGAGAGGACACAGCTAGAAGGTGCTGTCTGTGACCATAAAGCAAATCCTCACCAGAAACTGAATCACCTTGACCTTGAACTTCCCAGACTTCAGAAATATGAGAAATAAATTCCTGTTATTTATAAGCTAGTCTAGTTATAGCAGCCCATGCAGACTAAACCAAATATAAAGCATTTAGTGGGTGCTAAGTAGATGTTGCTTCTTTTTAAGACAAATAATAAAAGCTCCAGGAAGGATGTTTAGTGACTGACTCTCATTAAAAGTGGAGCTGAACTTCAAGTACCATCTCAGATTTTCAAGTTTTATGAAAATTGGTCAAAAAAGAATGTGCAACACTTAAAAATATGCATGCTTACCTAAAACAAGACAAAAAAGATAGAATGATTTCATTTCAAATGACCTCTCTAGGAGTCAAAATAGAGGAAATGTCAAAAATTAAGAAATAGTTTTACGCAAACAAAACAAAACTGTGGCCATTAGGATGAAAATTTAATCAACTGCTTTCTTTTGCATGCCTGATTACAAGCAAGTGTGCAGAACTTAATGGGGCATGGAACATCCTGATTCTCAGAACCAAGGCTGGCTTCATGGACAAGTATCCAAGAAACCTGCACATTTGCACAGGGACCCATACTTAGAAGAGGCCCATTCTTGGTTAAAAGCTCTGCTATCACTGTCTTGAAATTTTCAACATGAAACCCATGTTTTTAGTTTGTACTTGGCCTGGCAATGTCTTGCTTAGAACATTTGGTGTTTCCAGCTCACCTCACTGAAATGCCCCCAGTCTAATGAACACAATCCCAGGATATACCTTGGAATGCTGCATTTGCAGATTTCCCTTCTCATTTTGTTTTTGTTAGCAAGCAATCTCCCACTGATTCTTTGGAGTTATGTATAATGCATGCTACGTATAAAGCGCTAGGTGTGTAAGGATGAAGGCAATACAGTGAAAAGAAGCTGAGCTTTTTTTTTTTTTTAAGGAAAAATAGCAGCAATGGCTAAAAGGAATGTGTTGAGTACAGTAATGCTCTAGAATGGCTTCTTTAGAGGGGAGTTTCAGATTTCGGATTATGCGTTGCTTTGAGAAGGGTCTGAATATAAGTTTTCTTAAAACATCCCAGGTCTCTGTAGTGTGCAACCAGCATTGAGAAAAACTGAGTTATAAAAGTGCTGGTAGAAGTGGATGATCTTGTAAGCAGTTATATGCTGTCTCTTTAAAAATCCTCCAGAGTATTTGTATGCAATCAACTTTGCATTCCTGGGTAACTATAGCTTTCTATATAGTCAGTGCTAAGCCAAATTTTGACAGATGGGAAATAAAATGTGATTTAAATTTTTTTGTTTCAGGACATTTTGCACACAATCTGCACCTAAGCTTCTTAGCCTTTAAAAAGAAGTTTGCCAATCACTGGACAAACATTTATAAAGTGATATTTTAAGAAAATCTCACTCATAATAGCATATGAGATAAGTCTAATGAAAAATGTACAAGATCTCTATGATGAAAAATCTGTATTACACTTCTGGGAAAAGTTAAGGCAAAATAAATGAGCACTATACCATGTTCATGGACTGGAAGACTTCATATTGCTAGCCTGCCATTTATTCCCACATTTATGCATAAATGCAATGCAGTTCCAATTAAAATCCCAGCAGACTTTTCCGTAGAAATTAGGAAGGTGATTCTGAATGGGAAGCACAACAATCTTGAGAAAACATTGAGAAAGAAGAAAAAAATTGGAGAAGGCATACTAACCTAATGTCAAGATATTTTTATAAAATGTCAGTAATTAAGACAGTGTGATGCTGGTTAAAGGATAGGCAAACAAGTGAAGGAATAAAATAAAGTTTGCAAATAGGCCTACATATATACAGTCAATTGATTTGCAGTAATGATGACAAGGTAATTCAATGGGAAAAGTATAATCTTTTTTTACAAATGGATTTGGGTCCATTAAATAACCAAAATTGATCCCTGCCACATACCACATACCACACACCACATGTACATTAATTTGAAATAGATCTAAAAATGATCATAGACCAACACATAAAAGTTAAAACTATTAAATATTTAGAAGCTATGCAATCCTGAGTTAGGTGAAGATTCTTTATAAGATATAGGCTAGTGCTAACCACGAGAGAAAAATATGATAAATTGACCTGATCAAAATTTAAAACTTAAATTCTTCAAAAGATACTGCTAAGAAAACTAAAAGGTAAGCCACAAACTAAGAAAAAAATATCTGCTTGTAAAGAATGATCAAAGAGATGAAATGCTGGTGTTGAAGATGAAGAAAGGGGGTAACAAGCCAAAGAATTTGGGGTGTCTCTAGAAGCCAGAGTAGTCAAGGGAACAGATTGAAACATAGCCCTAAAATACTCTTGATTTCAGCTCAGCGAGACTCATCGCGGGCCATAAGACAATAAATTTGTGTTGTTTTGAGCCATTAAGTCTGTGGCAAATTGTTACAAGAACAACATATAACTAATGAAATTCCTGAGGATTTTCAATGTAAACAATCAGGTCATTTCTATATAAAGATCATTTTACTTCTTCCTTTCCAATCTTTATGATTTTTACTTCTCTCATTTTCTTATGGTACTGTAGGGGAACTCTGTACAATGCTGAGCAGAAAAGGTGAGCTCGGACATTCTTGTCTCATTCCCTAATCTTCAGAAAACCTACCCCACCTTACACCACTCATTACAACGTTAGCTGTGTGGGTTTTGTTGTAGTTGTTTGGGAGTTGCTTTTTATCAAATTGAGGAAGTCGCCTTCTTTTCCTAGTTTGCTAGGAGTGTTCATCATGTAGGTGTTAAAGGATATGGTGTGTTTTCTGTAACTGTTGGAATGATTATGACTTTACCTTCTTTTGCTTCTGCCAATGTGGCAAATTACTCATGGGCTTTTGAATATTGAACCAACTTTGCATTTATGGCATTAACTCCATGTTTATGTGTTGATAGATTTGATTTGCTAAATTTTGTTGAGCATGTTTGCACATGTGTTACCTATTGCTGCATAACAAATTACCAAAGCTTAGCAATTTAAAGCAATACATATCATTCCATGGTTTCTGTGTGTCAAGAGCAGGCCACATTTTAATTGGGTTCTCAGTATCGGATCCCACAGACTGTAACCAAGGTGTTGGCTAGGCTATATTCTCATCTAAAGGCTCAGCTAGGAAAGGATCTGCTTCTAATCTTGTTTGGGTCATTGGTGGAATTTATTTTCCTACAATTGTATAAGGAAGGGCCCTGGATTTATGCTGGTTATTGCCTGAAGGCTGCTCTCAGTTCCTTGAGACCATTTTCACATCTTCACCACATGGACTTCCCAACATGGCCACTTCTTCAAAGCCAGCTAGGCAACATCTCCAAGGCAAGTCTCTTAGAAAGATGTAGTCTTAAATAATGTAATGTAGTCAGGTACTGTGGCTCATGCCTGTAATCCTAGCACTGTGGTAGGATCCCTTGAGTTCAGGAGTTCAAGACCCGTTTGAGTGAGAGGGGGACCTTGTCTTACTAGAAATAGAAAAATTGGTTGGGCATTGTGCCCAGTGCCTTGTAGTCCTAACTACTTGGGAGGCTGAGGTGGGAGGATTGCCTGAACTTAGGAGTTTGAGGTTGCTGTGAGTTAGGCTGATGCTGCACTCTAGTCTGGGCAACAGACTGTCCCTCCCTCGAAAAAATAATGTAACCATAAGTGTGCCACCTCATCACCTTTTACATGTTTTATTGGTTAAAAGTGAGTCACAGTTCCCACTTGCATTCAAGGAGGAGGGGACGATTCAAGGGTATGGACACTGGAAGGCAAGACGGCCCTGGGCTTATCATAGTATCTATGTTCACAAGAGATTCTTGACTTCTCATGTCTTTATCGGGTCCTGTTATTAGAGTTATATAGATGATTCTTGAAAATGTTTTTCATTTTCATGTGTTTCTTTTTCACACTTTCAGCTGATTTTTCAGAGGAAATACCAGGTTTAATTATTGATAAGGATACCTAAGCTTTTGTTAGTGGAACATTTGCTGTAAAACAAAACAAAATATACTTGAAAACAGCACCGATGTTTTTTTTTTTTTTTTGACAGAAGGAGTGAATCTATAATGGCCATTAAAAAGTATTGGTCATATCTTGAGCCTCAGAAAAGGATCTTTATCTTTTCTCAATCATTCTTCATCATGTTTCTATTTTCTTGATAGAATTTCAGCAGAATTAAAGTTAAATAGCTCAAAACATGTATAATGCATTTCTCTCAACTTATATATAATGATTGATTGATCTGGGTTGGTAAATTAGCAGCAGGTGACAGTAAGTTATATGCTGGTAGTGACAGTTCTTATTGCATAGTTCTTGTGCATTAAATAATTTACAAAATGTTTCTTTTCTCACCAGCTCCATACCAGGGTAGATAAGCCATATACATGCCACCAAATGCATATTAAATTATTTGATTCAGAAGGTTGAGTTACTCTTTAGCCTAAGACAAAGACTGGGCACTGGACATTCCTTTTGTAACTGAACAATAATTTAACATGAGGATTATAGTCATAATTAAGCAGAAAGTGGTAAGACTGGGAGCTCTAGAGTTAGTCAAATCCTGTTGAAACTGTGACACAGGCTAGTCTTACTAGCCTAAGCTAAGTAAGAGTAGCTTAGTGACTTTGGAAAAGTTATTTAATAACTCTTAATTCCCACTTTTTTCATCTGTAATGTAAGTAGAATAATATTATTGATTTCAAAGAGTTGTCAGGAGAATCAAATGAGGTTAATCCATGTATAATGCTCAATACAGGTTCTGACATAGAATAAACACTTAATATATCTTAGCAATTACTATTTTTACTATTGTAAAAAGGAAAGAGTGAGGGCTTTGGAATCCAGCAGATCTGGCATTACTGTTTACTAGCTACGTGACCTTGAACAGTTAGTTGACTTCTCTGAACTTTAATGTTCTCATTTCTAAAATGATAAACATGATAAGTACTTTCTGGTATTATCATCTAGCATGGCACCTGTTATCTATCAGACACCTTAAAAAGAACGTATGATGTATACTTTAAAAAGGAGAATTTTCTTCTTCTTTTCTTCAGTACTTTTTTTTTTTTTGACTCACTTTGTTGCCCTCAGAAGAGTGCTGTGGCGTCACAGCTCACAGCAACCTCCAGCTCTTGAGCTTAGGTTGATTCTCTTGCCTCAGCCTCCCAAGTAACTGGGACTACAGGCACCTGCCACAATGCCTGGCTATATTTTGTTGCAGTTTGACTGGGGCCGGGTTTGAACCCGCCACCTTCGGTATAGGGGACCCGTGCCCTACTCACTGAGTCACAGGTGCCACCTCTTCAGTACTTTCTTAGCAGTTTTATCATGTGCAAAGGTGGCAGCTTGTTGCCCTAGTAAAGACAGGCAAGGATACTGTTACAAAAGACCCTGAAATAACAAATAATGAAATTCTCTCTTTCATGTAAGGAGCTAGTATGTAGCCTAATATCAACTACACAGTCTCTTTCCATGCTATTATTCTGTCTTCCTCTATGTTACAATCTCTGGAATAAGAAGGAAAGGAAGGAAAGAACATGTCTCTTTCTTTTGAGGAAATTTTTCAGAAATTATGTGTTTGCTTCTGTTCATACCGCACTGGCCAGAACTAGTTATCCAACCACACCAACTGCAAGAGGAGATGTTATCTTCCTCTGGGCACAGTGATGGGGTGGTAGGCAGGGCTATCAGTCACTGCCAAAATACATTTCTAGCCTAATCCTACTGAAGGAAATGAAAGTGAGAGATTGGATTTCCCTCCAAAGTGGTAGAGTTATGTCTCTTGGGGGATGAGAGTAGGAAAAAAGACCATACAATTGTTCAAAAGATACAGGCTGGTATGCTTGAAGACAGATCCTGTGTTTGGGGTATTAGCAGGGTTTGGCATGACTATGACTGCTTTTGTCTCTCATTTCTCCTCTTTATTATTATGCAACTCTTCCTTGCTAGGGAGATCTAAGTTACCTATTATCCTCAACTTTCATTAAACTCAGAGGATGAACAACTGTTCTTTTGTTCTCTTGTCCTAGAGTCAGTGAATTGATCAATAAGTAGTTATTGAGTTTCTAGAATTCATCCATTTATTTATGCATTCATTTGTTCATTCTCTCAGTTATACACATTCTGTAAATATCCATTGAACTTCTACTTTGCACTATGTTCTAGGAATATTAATGCATCCTAGCCATGATTTCAGGCCTCAGAAAACTCTCATTTTGTAATTGAGAGATACAGAGAAACATTGAAAAGATCACAACACATTGTGGTAGATGCTGAGAAAGAATTAAGCACAGGGTTCTAGAAGAGCCCACTGGAGAACTACCAAGGGGCAAGATGTGTCTGAACTGAACTCATCTTTCTGACCGATGATGTGGTGAATTTGAGAGAAGCACTAGACCTAGCCTTGCTCTCTGAGCACTCTCTCGGAACACTCAGCAAACAATAAATACTGTCTTTGAAAACCACACCTTACAAAATGCTTAAGAGTTCTAAGATCTGTGGGCGTTAAGAGAAGAGGCACATGTATAAGGGCTAAAGCAGACAGCAAAAGCTTTTGGATAAGGGAAGTATCAAGAAGGCTTGGGATAGATGTAGAGCTATAAGAATGGCATTGCATTCCTGTGTGAGAGCGATTTGAACAGAGGGCTGGCTCCTGACATGGGAAAATGGACTGAGATGCTATCACTAAGTTTTTTCCCAATGGTACAAGTATCTCATTCTTTGATCTTGAAATGACTTCAGAATAAATCCCAGTAACTTCTGCCCTGTCCTGTGTGGATGGCCAAATGCGAGGAATAAAAAGGATAGTGGCAAAGCTGTGTTTAATGCTTCTAAGCTTTCCATTCTGGGTTGGCAGCCTCAGTATATAATTTTCTCAGATAGAAAAAAAAAAAAAATCTCTTGACTTGGAATTTTGCCAGAAATTACTTCCCCCCCAAATTAGATTCTAGTTTGATGTAATCATTGTTTGAAAATTGTCTAAAGTTGAAACCATCTAATAGCCAATTTTAGATTGAAGAAGATGGGAGAAATTCAGCGCACTGCAGACAGTCCATTCATTGCATGTGTCATCCAACAATAGAAAAGCAGAACTCTTAATGTGTTCTGCCTTGGACACAAAGCATCAGCGAGTTTCATAACGGGGTGTTCTTCACCACAGATCCTTTTGTTGGCTTAGCACGCATCAAATCAAGCCCTCAGAGAAGGCACAATTTGATCATGTCTTAATGATCAAAAGACATGCTTAATTTGATCATGCTTTTCTTTGTGTTCCTTGCACTGGCATTGTTGGGACTCAGAAAATACTCCAAAATATGGTGCACACTGAGTACCTTCAATGAAAGGAGATCAGAAGGCCCTGGAAACTGCCTCAATATCAAGGTCTCCCCAGCTTTTCCTTATCTCTCCCCCAAGGTCAGGGAGGGGCGCTCTCTGAAGTTTCTTTATCTGTCTGAGAGAATTTCTTCCATAAGAAAAACAATTAAATTTAATCCCCTGTCCGGAATTTCATTAACAAGGGAAAAGTAATCAGTACAGAAGAAATTAAAGGTCATCACCACACCTGCGTGGACACCTGCGTCTTATCTGCTCTTCTGAGAGCTGGTCTCAGGTAACAACCTGAGACACTTTATCTGTGTAATAAGACAGCCCTGGATCACCCCCAACAGTGCACCCCTCACCTTCATGTGACTTGCTGCTACTTCCCTTCCTAGAACCCAGAAGAACTTCATTCCAGCCTATTGTCCATTCTTTAGCCCATTCATTTTCCCTAAAAAACACTTATTCTTCCTCTAAAATTGTCTATACTACTCTCTCTTCCAGGAAAAGTATAGTTAAGCTTCAACCATCTGGCCTTTCTTTGAATTTTATATTTTGTCTGATTCCTGGACACTTACACACTAATAAATTTGCATACGTTTTCTCTAGTTAGTCTATTGTCTGTTTTATAGACTCAAACCTTCAGGGATGGAAGGGATGTTTCTGTTGCCCCTACAGCACATTCCAGAGAGGCTGGCCAGAGAGTGTTACGGAATTGGGTCAACTGAGCAATTGGGTGGCTGAGAACTAGCTCTGTGAATGGAATGTGGAGAAGGAGGTGACTCTCTACTGGTTGGTGCTGAAATGCCTGGAGGCTCATGGCACATTGTGCTCATTATACACTCGGATGGATGGATGAATGAATGAACATTACTGGGCAGACTATCCCCTTCCCCATGACAGGGTGGGCTTCTTTTCTACCAAACATTTCTCCTTAGGTTTGATGTGAAAGTTTGTGATGATGTACTTACATTCTTCTCGGATTTTTTTTCTGATTTTCGCATATGAGAAAATACTAGCAGTGAAGTTCCTTGACAACAGTTTGTCCTTTCATATCTTGCTTTAGGCTTTATTAGTATTAGCTAGGACCACAGCAGCCTTTAGTCTAGGGCTAGTTTATCCCCATAACTGAGGTGCTTGCCTTCTGAGCAACATATTGCCTGGCTGATACCCCAGCTATTATGGATGTTTTCCCATATGGCTAGAGGGAACACAGATTCCTCCTGGCCCTGTGTGAGTTGCTCCTTTGGGGTGTTCTTTCCTTGACCTCAAATAGTTTCCTCATATATATATGGGTACATGGTGCCGTTCAGGCCTGCGAGTGAGGTTCCTGTGCAGATCTATGGACCACGCTCTGTTCAGCTCTCTTCTCTGCAAACTCAAGTAACTTTAGCCTTTCTGAACTCCCAAGCCTGTTTCTTGAAACTAAGAAAACCACTGGCTGCCATCTGAATTCTCTTTTCCTGGGATGTGGTCTGGAATCTCTTTCCAGGCACAAAGCTGGGGCAATTATAGGGCTCACCTCATTTGTTTCCTCTCTCTTGGGGATCTCTGTCCTAAGCTGCCTGTTGTTAAGTGTCTGAAATGATTGTTTCATATTTTTTCTGATTTTTTTACTTGTTTGACATGGGAATGTAAATCTGATCACAGTTACTCCATCTTGACTAAAAGAGGAAGTCATTGCATAAAAATTTATATAGAAGGCCATTCATCACAGTGTTATTTTTTATGGAGAATAATTGAAAATAGGCAATAAGCAAGACAAAAACAGAAAATGGTTCAATATATTGTAGCATCCACATAATGTGATACTCTACAACCATTATAAATCATGTTTTTAAGGAATATTTACTGATATGGTACTGTATTTGTAATGTTATGTTTAATAACAAAGGGTAGATGTAAATCTAATTTTATCATTTCATTTTTGTAAAAATGTATACATATTATATACTCTGTAATATAATTATATACTTTAGTATATTCTCATTAATATATAGTATACACTAAACTCAATATACAAATTAAGTTATAGTATGTCTATATAATGCAACATATATATTCTATAAGTTAATAAATAAGATATTAAATATTATACACATTTATAATAAATTAAGCATATAAATTAAACATATAAAAGCATAATACTTTATATAAAATATATTTTTATACATATATGTTAATATATGTATAAAAGGACATATATGAGGTCTTTAATATACTGGATACATATATGTGCATTTCATAAACATGTTCAGGAAAAATGATTTGAAAGCAAATGTACCAAAATGTCAATGGTGCTATATTTTACAAATCCTTACAGCCAACATATAATCATGTAATAAAAACATTAAGGTTTCAAACAATATGGATTTCAATAAAGAATCAGGAAAACTAAATTTTAGGGTATTTATTGTGCTATTTTTAATAAACATAATTGTCTTCATCATAATAAATATAAATAGCCTTTCTTTTATTTACCAAGCACTAGTTTAAGCACTTTTTACATATTAATCATTTAATCCTCACAATAAGCATATAAGTGGTAATAATTGGGTCTCCATTGAGAAAACTGAGGCACAGAGTTGAAGTCACTGTTCCCATCTAGTAAGTGGTGACTCCAGGGTTTGACTCCAGGCAGTGTGGGTCCAGTCTGTTCTTTGTCACCATGCTATGCTGCCTTGTTCCCCAGATTTATGATGTTAGGAAGGGCTAGACAGGCTTTCTTGACTGAGTCTGGGACAGAGCCCCAGTTGACCGGAGGACCAAGGCATTGGCAAAAAGACCTGGAGATACTCCATTGCAGAAAAGAGTTCTACATCTAAAATCTCTGGGGACAGAATACAGGGTAGGGTGGTTGCCAGACCTGTCATGAGCCAAACAGCTAATGTAAAAGAGCCTGAGTTGAACTCAGAGTTAACTGCTTCACCTGTGTTTTCCCAGTTCTAACCAAGTGCCTCTTACCACATGACTATCATTCTGATATTCATGGATCGGAGACCTAACTTCATCTTTTTGCACTCTACCAACTAGATAGAAGAAAGATGGGGAAGTGGGGATGGGTGAAAGGACCTGTTTGAGACTGACACACTAAAAATGAGGGGGGTTAGGTAACCCCTCCCCCCCCCAGGGCCCCAGGCACCTCAGAAAATCTGAGCAGGGAGAAGAAGGGCTGTCACAGACTGTGCAGAATGTCCAACTAGCCAGGGCTTCCCATGCACTGACACCCTGGGGTTATTATTGCTTTGGGTATATGAGATCACTCAATGGAATGTCTTATTGTAGGTTTAAACACAAGCTATAAATCAAACATTTCTCCTTTAATACAGGGAAGTTTCAGATTATTTTCAAGAACACCTGGTGCAAAGTGAAGTAATCTTACATGGTAAAGAGGATGGATAACTGAAACTGCATTCCCATAAATTTCCATAACCTGGAAGGAAGCCTTTAAGGCTATCTACATACATGGCACGTTCTGATCCTTCCTTTGAATAATGTGAGAAGTATTTTAAACAGACCAGCAGATTCACACAGCTCTAAAATCTCCTGTGGATTCTGTCTTGCTTTCTGTAGCCCGACAAGCATCAGAAATTATTGAGGATTGTGTTCTTAATTTGACTAAATGTAGAAAGAGAGATCTTGTTTACAACTATTTCTTCATTCTGCATCCCAGACTTTCAGTTTGCAGAGATAGAAAAATCAATAGGAATAGCTTAGTGCTGACAGATGAGGCTCCACTTACCAATACTTACATGCTGTATGGCAAAGATTTTCATCTAGTTAGATCTACTTTTGTTTTAATGGTGTTTGGCGTAGGTGAACCTTGATATTATTCATAACTATATCTGTAAGCACTATTTTCTTCTGCTGTTCCTTCCAAATATGCTACTGATTTTGAACTGAAATTATCTTGAAGATAAGACTCGATAATATTTTACATAAGATTCTTTAGGTTTGCCAAGTAAGAACATTCTCATTTCAGATTCTGTACTATCTTTTTGGTGCAAATAATGAAAGAAGTACAGAAGGAGCAGCCCCCAGTGGACAATGAGGACCAGATAATAGTCTGTCAATAAGCCATTAACATTCTATGCCAGATTTGATTACATACACTGATGTGTTAAACCAGTACTTTTCAAATTTTAATATGCACCTGACTCATTTGGGGATCCTATTAAGTTACAGATTCTGTTTTAAATGGTCTGGGAGGGGCCCAGAGTCTACAATTCTAACCAGCTCTCAGCTGATGTATGAGGATGGATAATTAAGTTCATGAACTCATCCTAGAAAAAGTGCTACATATCTCACTGCTGAATATTTCTATGGTTACCTTCAAAGTACTCCCCTTGGGAAGCTATGCACTGATGCCAGTGCCTAGTCCCCCCCTTCAAGGCACTTTTTCTAGGAAGAGTTTGTGAACTTAATTGTCAGTCCCCATACAATAACAGCTCTGATGACTATTCCATAAAAGGAGTTCTAAAATTGATTTGAAAGGTGAACTAGATGCTGGCATTGGTGCATAGCTTCCCAAGGGGAGCACTTCAAAGGTGACCATAGCCATATTCAGCAATGAGGTATGTAGCACTTTTCCTAGGGTGAGATTGTGAACTTAATTGTCTGACCTCGTAGATACATCTAGTCCATGACACTGAAGGATTAAAGAACTTTTGTATCAGTTAGGGTCCTGGAAGAAAAAGATGGCATATTCGAATTGGACATTTGAGAAGAAATTAATAAAGGGCTTATTAATGTCTGGACATTGTTTGGAAAAGCAACAGAAGATGGTACAATGCCTCTAAGCTAGTAACACCTGGGTGGAGATGGCACTGGCTCTAGATAGCAAGAGGCAGGAGAGACAGTGGTTAATATCTGGAGAGGGATGGCTGTGTTGACAGCAACCTTGGCATTCAGTAAAGGGATCCAGCCAGAGCATAGGACCCTGCAGGGGGAAATGGGTGGGGACACGGAATACCCATTCCCATCATCCTCCTGCTGCTGGTCAGCTCTCCTGCTAGTGTCTCCTGTTTGCTAAATCTAGCCACAAGCAGTTGGGCAAGAGATGGTTGATGCCATCTATATGAATTGGTTTGCCAAGGCCCCTAACAAGGTGGAGAAGGGGAAAGTGGAACTGGATGAGTAACAGGAAGACATCCAGTAACACATTTTTCTTGATTTCACAGGTGCTGTAAACACACCCACCATGTTTCATCTTATAATCAGTTATTTTATGTTCCTCCAGCATTTCTCTTTGGCTTTGCCTGTCTCAGGCTATTGCAGAAAAGCAGATAAGAAGATCTTAGGACCTTAAATGAGATTTGGATAAAAGTACCATTTCCTTTGCAAGGATTAACATTCAAAGCCATAGCTCTGACTGTGAAATTCAACATCTCTCCTGTCAATGGAATTGTCAGAATTAGAAAGATGTAGGGGTGGAAGTGATGTCTTCAAAGTTTGGGAAATAAGACCATGGTTTCAAGGGAGATTAGCCTTGCCTACCTGTGTGAATTATCACTATAGATTTATGCCCATTGATGAGTTACGTTCTAAAGAGACCCTAATGCCTCTATGAAGAGCATATTATGAGGATTTTATTTCTTTCTAAGATAAAAGAGCCAGGAGAACAGGTACTAGAAGGGAATGAAAACCAAACCAAACCAAAACAGAAACCATCCTTGAAAAGACAAAATGAATGGGATAGAGGAAATTTAAATGAAGGCTACGAAATGAAATACTAAGACTGAAAACGCAAATCTGTGGTAGTAACAAGAAGCATTATTAACCTTCTGGAGTAGTAATAGTGTCATTGACATATTCAACCTGTATCAGTGAATAAATTAATTTATTTAGAAGTATTTGTTGAATAACTTATTCAATGGTTTGATGCTGAAAACAAGTAGTGGACTTGGTGAGAGGCTTCCACATTCATGAACTAGGTGTTTGGTGAGAAGCAGACCATATCCAGACATCTTCACTAATGATGAGAGGTGTACAAGGGGAGTGGGGCAGGTGTGGCAGTGTGTAGTCATGGTGTCCGCTCTGATCAGGAGTATCTGGAAAGTCTTGCCTGAGAAAGAGACATTTGAGCTAAGAACTGAATGGTGAGTAGGAGGAGAAAGAAGTGAACATCATAATAAGATAGGGTTATGGAAGTGGTCAGCACAGCATAAAAAGTGTTCACAACTGCTCATGGATGGGTGGTTATTCAAAGACTTAGGAAATTGCCAGGAGAGGTGGGACTTGGCCTTATTTGGGGTAGAAAGGGTTGGAGGAAGAAATCCTTGTTAATATTTTACCATTACTAAGGCCTTTGGGTATCACAGCTATTTTCTATGAAATATAATGGAGCAAACCATAGTACTGAGGTACCTAGAAAGTATTGTAGAGCCTCGTTAGTTTACTTTGAAGGAAGGGAAAAACTATAGCTCCAATCTCTGATTGTTTTAGGGAGGGTCGATGCTTAGACAGCCCCGAGAAAGAGCCTGAAAAGTATTCTTGGAAGGCTTTTGGGATCTGCCCTTTAACACAAAGACAGAACAGTTTGTCTTCATTTCATCCTGCTGAAACCTACTCTTTTGTTTCCTTAAATTTTTATTTTTTATTTTTTGAAGGAAGAGCTCTGGGATTTCATTACAATTAATAGGCCTTATGGGATATACGTACTTTCATCAGTCTGGTAAACGAACAGAAAAGTCAGTACAAAAATGCAACCTGTGAGCAGTTTTCATCCCAGAAAGGGTAATGATTTCATTGCTTAAGGGAGAAGGAAATAAAGACAAGTGTCCTTTTCCAGGTGAATGAATTATTATGTTAGATGGTATATAATCACTGGATGGCAAGGGACAGGGAGGGGACATTATTTCTCCCATCTCGGCATAGAGCTCTATTTACATATTTCAAGAAAGAGCGTTGTCAACCATTTCTTTCAAAGGCCTATTAAACAAGCTACACAATCTCCCTTGGGAAACCTCTGCTATGTTATTGTCATCCTTTGATGGGTAATGTCTAGTTTTCTCTGGTGTCTAACCCAGATTTCTCGGCTGCTACATACACCTTTATCTTTCTGTTCTGTTGGCAGCAGAAGCGGCAAATACATTATCATTTGCATAATGATGTGCTTTAAAGCTTTTATTCCTCTGTTGGTTCTTTTCATTAAGTTGTGCATATTCTAAATCAATGCTTGGAAAGGAAAGCAGTGTCCAAAATTAGTGGCAGAGGAGCTAAGACGTAAGCTGGGAGCACCTCTGAAAATACCAGATCAGAGCTACTTCTTATAGAAATTATGAGAGATTATTTTCCCTGAGAGAGCTTGACTTGGATTTAACTGTGTCTTCCCCACCCTATGTTTTATGGAGAGACAGTCCCAAGTGGAACACAGATTCTCTAGAAATTGTGTTCAGATGGGCTTATAACCTGGCAGGCTTATTCAAGGGATATGATAAGCCTGAATGTTTCCTCTCACTTGAGGAAAAAAGAAAAACTGCCCAGTCAGTATCCTTGGGAAGTTGGCCAGAGGTTTTTAGGTCTCTTAGGCCTAATGCCAAATTCCTTATGTATTGGGAACAAAGGACCAAGTTCCTCTTTGGTCAAAGGGACAACATAGCTTGGTTGCCGATGGCCTAGAGAGTAGTGACAGGAGGTCAAATGCAGGTATATAAGATGTGTATGATATCGCAGCAGGATCTCTCAGAACCTATCTTGATCCTATTTCTTTAACATCAAAACCCAACACCTGAGAAGAAGGCATTTTGGGCCTCATATCCTTTTTTCTCACAAAAGTCATAGACCTCTCCATTCATCTTATCCTGAATTTTTGTTTGAGTTCTATATTTCTAGTACCTGAGCACTGGTAACACAGTCTGTAATCAATAAATATTTATAAATAAGTGTGGTTGAACGAATGGCCTGGAGTTTTATAACCTATACGTAGTATGTGTCCCATTGCTCATATTTTGGAGCCCAGTGACTAGGTAACATTCTCTGCTTTGACCCTTGAGATCCTTCCCCAACTTTTATCCATATGTGTGTTCTTTAGTACATGGATTGCCTGGACATCTGCTTAAGGTTGTTTAAGATGCTGAAACTCTGAACCCAATCTTGACATTATTCTACTTGGTGGGCTACACATCTGCACACTGAGCCTGTCTCAGCCAGCTTCAGGGGGAATCAGAGCCCCTGTCCATGCTGTAAGAAGTTTGCTCTGCATTCTCACTAGAACAAAGCACATATAGAACTGTGGCATAATGTTCCCAGAATGATAATAACCTAAAGAATGGTTTAATGTCACCAAGGGTCTCAAAGTGACATCTATTAGTCCTCTTTACGTCACCTCCCAACATCCAATTATAATACTTATGAAGACAGAGAAGAATGAGAAAAAGTCATAGCAACACCAAAAACTAAATTTATAGACAACCAAATGCCAGTATCTGGTGGTGAATCTTTGCTGACTGCATATATAAAGCAGGTTGATGTGTACTAAAAAAATTGTTCAGAATTCACCTCAAGGTATGATAAATTGTGGTGCAATCTGGGCAATCTGAACACTCTGCCCATCATCCTTTCCCCTAACCATCAGAGATAGAGGCTAAAAAAGGAGCTGGGCAAGATGCAGATAGGGGGGCTTGGAGATGGCAGAGTTAACTTTCACAACTGTGGTCCCTAAGTGAAGGTCACAGGGTGGACAGTTGAAGATATTGATTATAAGTGCAACCCAAGATTTATAATTATTCTTGTATTATATTGGCTCACAGTGGCTGAAAAATTAACTTGCAGGAAAAAGAGAATCTATTTTTTTGGTAGAGTAGATTTAAATTACTCTTGTAGATGGAAGCAACAAGGAACTGGGAATTAGGCTAGGACTCAGTGGTCGTCATTCTGCCTTCCAAATGTGGATTTGAGAAGAGAAGAAATAGCCACACAAAAGGCAGTGGGCAGGGCCAATATCTCCTCTAGTCTTATCAGAAATGTCTGGGTATTGAAAAGCTGGCAAACTCACAGTGGTGTTAAAAGTTTTCCAACATTCAAGTTCTTACTTGGACCCTTGAATTTTGTCATTGACTACAAATACTGCCAATTTTTTCCTTGAAGTGATACGCTTACTTAGCTCATTTAAAAATTTGTTTGACAAATACTCACGTTTGATTTACCATGGTTTTCTGTTAGTGGCTCTTTCAAATAAAAAAGATATCTCCAGGAACAGGCAGTTAGTTCAGCTTGCGGCTCAAACACTTGCCCAAGTGATTTTCCTCAGTGGTTGCTAAACTTTGGGATTCTGCAGAAGTGCCTTATGTATACTTTCCCTGTTACACAGAGTATAAAACGACTAATAGGGTGATGTAATGCCACTGTCTTGTTAAGGCATCATTGCCTTGGACCATCAGTGCAAATGTCAGTATCATAAAAGAAAATAGCATCTTAGTATTACAAAAATAAGTTTTGACCTCCTGGACTCCCTGAAAGGTCTCAGGGACCCACATGAGTCTACAGATTATACTTTAAAAACCATTGTTTTGTAAACATCCAAGCAAACAAAAGTAGTTTTCTACATAAGAATGAAAAGTAATCGATTTACCTTTGCAAGACTAAATGTAAAAATATAATGGAGTGACAGAAGTTTTGAGAGACATAGTTTATGGCACAAGATGTCTTAGACGTTTTTGGTAAATGCATTGCTCTTTCTCTTAAAAGGACAAATGTTTCAAGAGGCTCAAAAGAAAACTTCATGTATGTACTATTTTAAAGAGACCTTGAAGAGTGACTCAAAAAGGATAAAAAGTAGGCATAAATGCATTTTAAAAACTGAAAGTATAAAGGAAGTAAGAATCAAAATGTTCTCAAGGCCCAATTCATATCAGAAATCCTTAAACAGAATGGAAGGTTATTTATATTGGCTATGATTTTATGGTAAAAGAAAGAAACTATTTGACCACCATCACCTCATTGCCCAGGACCACACAGCCCCTCTCAACCAGTGCCCTGTTCTCTGCTTCTATGAATTTGACTTTCATTTATAAGATGAATAAGTTCTGAGGATTAGACATGGATAAAAGAACATGTTTTAAGTGTCTTCACCTACCTCCCGCCCCCCCACAAATGGTAATTATTGGTGGTGTGGATGTGTTGATTAATTTGATTGTGGTAATAAGTACAAAATGTATACATATATCAAATCATCATGTTATACACCTTGAATATGCATAATTTTTATTTGCCAATCAAATATTCTAAAATTTAAAGAGACAAAAATGAAAGGAACTATTGTCTAAAACCTTTAGGAACCAAATATATTACCAAGAGAGTGGCATATGCTGAACCTGAAGCCACAGAGCCCAGGAGACAGAGGGAGAGGCCTGTGCCAGGTACCCTGGCAACGTGAGCCCTAGGGTCCAATTCATGGAACCGTGGGGAATAGGAAGGATGAGCTGTTTGAGGACCTACCAGAGAATCTAGAAAGGAGATGTCACAGGACTGCCATTGGGAACATTGTGGGAGATTGATGGATTTGACTCTACCAGAATCCCTTATTTGGAAAGGGAGGTAGTGTCTGGTTTTATGGGTCCAGTGAGCTATGATGCAGGAGCGTGTGGGAGGCAGCAGCAGGCCACCTCTGGGAGCAGGGATCTTTCTGAGCAGAAAATCCTGCCAGGAGAAGTTAAGTCAACTCTGGATTCCCACTTTCCATGCATTTTCTCTACTATATTCAAGTTAAGTTGGAAAAAAAAAAATCTCAAATGAGAAAGCCGCAAAAATACAAGTTTTTTAAATTAATGCAGCAAACAAGCCAAGTATTTAATATTAATGGGCATTGTTTGATGTCTGTATGTCTAAGCAAAAGCACATTTGGAAAAATTTTTGGAAACCATTCTAGGCTCATAATGAATATTAAATAATCAAATGCAGCAGTATAGTTAATATTCAAACACACTATTATAAATTGTAAACTTTTGTCATGAGCCCACTATGAACAGTGTAATGGGGTACTGAATTGATGGGGAGAGAATTTGCTTTCCATTTTGTACCCTTCGTATTACTTGGATATTTTTGAACAATGTGCCCGTGTGATTAAAATGTTAGTCAAACAATACTATCGTAGGGTAGGCTAGTCCTAGAAATAATGATAAAGTGAGAAAATTTTGATTTGAAAGCTTTATTCTCATGAACCTTCTTTCCTCTATATCTTCCATCCCCTATTAAAACCTTTCTCCTTCATAGTAGAATGGAATTACTGATAAAAGTTTAAAAAAATCAAATTTGGGTTCATTAATAATTAAAGCCTTAAGTGAAAAGAATTAAAAACAGATCTGGAGACTTGCCCTGTTTTTGAGGAAAGCCATAGATAGATACAATAACAGAAGTAATGCTTTCCCAATCTCTGCTACCTCTCCAATCTCTCAACTACACAACTAACCTCTCAGTATCTTTTATTAATAAATTCCCCCAAAGAATAATTTTTTTCTCTTTCAAAACTGAGCATAATCATACTTTCATTGCAGAAGTTTCTTGGTTGCAATCTAGAAGAATATGTGAGAAGCTGGAATTGTAGAGATGCGATTGAAGGAGTAGTAGAGAAATAATGAGCCTGTGGTGAGAGTTGGTGCTATCTGGGGAACAGTCAGCCTACTTTCATGGTCAACCTCCAGTGATCAGTGAGGTCTTGATTGTGAACTCACTGTGTCTGGGGACCTGCTTCACTCTGGAGAGTCCACTGAAGTGATGGGGTATGGTAAATGTTTAATAATATGCTGAGACAAAAGAGAAGAAGGGAGAGAGAAGAAGGAAAGAAGGAAGGAAAGGAATGAAGGAAATTCTGATCTGTAGTGTTTCCCAGTTTTCACGGCCAATTTCAGCCGTGACGCCAAGTCACTGAACCTGAGTTGAGGTGCAGGTGCACACCAGCAATCCTAAGCTAGGCTGAGTCATCTCCAGCACTCATTGCACCTGAGGTATGTTAATTGAATATAGTTTTTGAACAATATGCTTGTGTAATTAAAATATTATTCAAATTCCAACTTTCACATATCTGCTGAGAAGCTCACCGGGTTTAACTTAGCAATGCTCTCTTCTTTGAGTGAGTTAAGGACTCTGTGAGACGTGACAAGTGATGCTTTTTATAAAATGTCTCTGCTCCATAGTGAAAAGCCAAGATCTACTGTCTAATGAAGTATTATTTTTGGAGGCAAGCAAATGAGCTGTGACCACTGGCTTATTATTTGCAATATTGCTCTGGAAACCCATTATCCAAGAAGCAATGGGTACGTGGAAAGGAAAAGAAATTAGTCTGGCTCAGAGCAAACAATCTAACAGCAACATCAAACTGAAGGAAATGGGGTCCGGGATCCTGTGCGTCAGTGGGTAAGTAATGAGAGTCAAACTCCAGGAGGAGAACCCCACAGCAGAGCCCTGTATAGCACAGGCCAGTTTATACCAGGTCTCTGTAAGCAGAGAAGCTCCTAAATGAGTAATTGCTGAAGGGGTAATGGCGGGGGTCATCTTGGGGAGAGATAAGTCTTCATTTTTTTTCCCAGGCCACTGCAAATACGAGCTTAATAATCCTTTCAGTGGGTACTGTGTTATTACAAAATAATCTAAATGTTATTAAATGATATTTAAAATGATTTCCAGACATTGGCAGACTTGACTGAATGGGCAATTCGGCTGCTAATGCATCTCTAATACCGCACGTGAGAAGGTGCAGGGATGAGGCCACATTGTTGGGTGGGATTCCTTCTCTATGCTTCTTTTGGCTTACAACTTTGACCCCCATCCAGTCTGTGGCCTTCAGCTCACCTCTCGCTTTTTCCCACCTTTTCAGCTCCCTGCCCAGCTCTCTGGGTAGTAGTATGAAAAAGACAGTCAACCATTTCATCCCGGTCTAAGCATCTGTTTGGGTGTGAGGTGAAGCACCACTGGTGGCAGGAAGCAATCAGAGGCATAGACACCCTTTCCTCAAGTCCCACGGAGCAGGGAGCAAGGCTGAGAAGCCATGAAGAAGGGGGAGCCCAGCAATGCACCTTTTTTCATCATGTCTCTCCCGGCCTGTGTACTCCGCTCATCTGAAGTACTGTGAAAGCTGAGGTTAGAGGGAACCCAGAGGCGAAAATATCCATGGCTCCAATGTACCTTGTGAGTAAAGTTCAGAAGCTCAGAATTCACTCTAATCACGTGCTGCCCAAGTGAGATAGACCCACAGAGACATACTTCATGTTCCCATCACCATAGTATGTGAGCCATGTCTTACCAGCACCCTGGACATCAAGCAGTCAGGCCAAGGACAGGCACAACAGTCACTGTGTTCTTCTATTAAGACATAATAATCCAGGCTCAGCGTCCATAGTGCAGTGGTTATGGCACCAGCCACATACATTGAGGCTGGTGGTTTCAAATCTGGCCTAGGCCAGCTAAACAACAATGACAAGTGCAACAAAAAATAGCTGAGTGTTATGGAGGGTGCCTGTGGTCCCAACTACTTGGACGATGAGGCAAGAGAATCACTTAAGCCCAAGAGTTTGAGGTTGTTGTGATGCCATGGCACTCTACCCAAGGCGACACAGTGAGACTCTGTCTCAAAAAAAAAAAGACATAAACCAGAGGGGGAGAGACACCGTCTGGATCAAAATTGCTTTATTTAGGAGGCTTTTTAGAAAGGGAAATAATTGGGGTGCTCCCAGCTCTTGATTTTTGTTGTCTTTTATGATGATAAATGCTAATAACATAAAATCCTTAATATGATTTTAGAAAGAATTTTAAATCCATTCCTAGCAACAGTATGGCCCCCCCAGATGCCACCCCGGGGAATAGAGGTGGGAAACACACAGCACCTTCCATTTCCTTTCCTAGATTACAGCAAAATGTTGAGAAGTGGCAAAGGAGAGCTGGAAGCACAAGGACATCACATGTCACACTGCTGACAGGCGGCCAGCTGGTGATGGTGCCCTGGAGCAGCCACACAGAAGGGAAACATCTCCGAGCACGGAGGCTGGCGGGATCACAGGCTGCAGTGCTCCTGACTCAGATGCCAGGAGAACAGCGGATTTGCAGAACAGCGGATTTGCAGAACAGCAAGTCTGCTGCCGTGAGTGTCACTTACAGAGCTCCACAAATAGAAGATGAAGAAACTGGGAGAAGGAGGTCATGTGGGTTCCTCCAAGATACTCCACGTGATTTTCTTGGAAGCAAAATTAGCAAAAAAAAAATCCTTTCGGGACCTGGATCTCTCCTACAACTAAAGCAATGTGCATACATATAAAATCAGGGCTAATAAGGGTGAGTTATCCCAAATATACACAGCAGCCGCTCAGGCAGGCACTCTGGTTGAGGGCAAGTTTATATTCTTGGAATGTGGTCAAACAATCGCCAAATAAAATGAGTCAACTGGAACAGAGGCCTAAGATATAAACAAATTTATCTGGCATGCAATTCACTCAAGTCATCAAGCCAGCATCGTCAAAATATTTTTCAGGTTTGAGTGAGAATTCCATGAAAGATGACTGGAATTAACCCAGTAATATATTCCAGGGGTAAGGGGACAAAGCTACAGTTTATTCATCAGAGGAGGAGATGGTCCCTGAGGCAAGGGAAATAATATTAATTAGAACTTTTATTTTGGATATATGTGATAAACCCAGTCACAGAATTTTTCTCTCCCCACCCCACCCAATGTTCTATGAGGAATATGAAAAACATAGGCCAATAACAATTGTTGACAACATTTGGTGAGGTCAATGACATGGGGCAATGGGTCCTCTTAGACCAGTGGTTCTCAACCTTCCTAATGCCGTGACCCTTTAATACAGTTCCTCATGTTGTGGTGACCCCCAACCATAAAATTATTTTCATAACTGTAATTTTGCTACTGTTATGAATTGTAATGTAAATATCTGATATGCAGGATGCATTTTCATTGTTACAAAGGGGTTGCAACCCACAGGGTGAGAACCGCTGTGTTAGATCCTGTGACGGCAAACCTAGGTATAGTCCTTTTGGAAGGTGATTAGGTCATATATGCCGTGCCCTTGATGGATCTGTGGGTTCCAGTTTTTAAAATTCATCTCGCAGATATGCTGCGCTTGCCAAGTACATGAAGATACATGTAAACTGCTGTCATTGTTCCATTGTTCCAAATAGCAAAAGACTGAAACAAACGAAATGTCCTTCCCTAGGGAGGGGTTAAACAAATCGAAGATACTCTAGCCATTCAGAAGATGAGGAAAATTTTTTGTGGCCAATGTTCAATGTGTCTATGACATACTAAATGGAAAAAATAAGTGGCAAAACATAATTGTATCAGCCTGTTTAGTTAAAAGAAAAAGCAAAGTGCGTGTGTGTGTGTGTTTATGCTCCCACAGAACGTTGCGGGAGAAGTAACTGTGAAGCATGTTTGCATTTGGGAGGTAGTTGCACCATTCTGTGCTTTTTTTCTTTTTAAACTCACTTGACTTTCATTTGACTTTCAATCCACTGTTGTCTATCATGATACTCCGCCCTATCCCCCTGCCACATTCACCTCAAATTATACCCAAGAGGCTCCAATTAACAAGTATATAGTTTCCCAGGTCCATGATAACAAATTATCCTTAAGTTTTTGGCTTAAAACAACATCATTTAATTTTCTTAGAGTTCTAAAGGCTAGAAATTCAAAACCAGTGCGCCAGCATGGCTGTGACCCTTCCTCATCTCTTCCAGCTTCTGGAGGCTCCAGACATCCCTGGGCTGTGGGTGCCTAACTCCAACCTCTGCCTTCCTGTGTTTTCCCCTCTTCTGTCTCTCACAGGAACATCTATCATTGGACTGGGCCCCCCCTCCCCCGGCTAATCAGGATGTGCTCAATTTGATTATACTGGTAAAAACCCATTTTCTAAATAAGGTTACATTCACATGTTCCAGGGGTTAGGGTGTAACAGCTTTTGGGGTCACCATAAAACAAAATACTCCAGGAGTATAACTGTATGAAGCTCATTAAAAAGAATGTACAGGGCAGTGCTGTGGCTCAAAGGAGTAGGGCGCCAGCTCCATATGCCAGAGGTGGCGGTTCAAACCTAGCCCCAGCCAAAAACTGCAAAAAAAAAAGAAGAAGAATGTACCATTCTTCATTTCTCTTTCTCTCTCAGTTGTGAGTGTTGACTGAAAGCTGCTGTAGGGAATACTTTTTGGTGAGAACTGGGGATGGGGAGGGATCTTTGCAACAAAGAGTCTTAAGGTTGGGGCAGCCTGGGTAGGCAGCTCTGGAAGGTCAGAGCCCAGCTAGGAGCAGAGCAGAGAGGGTGGCAGGTCAGAGCCGGCAAGCTAAAGGTGTGCATGATGGCTCTACACAGGCATAGTCTACCTGCGGGGGTGGGGAGGACTTGGTGTGGATTTCACACAGCTATGTTATTGAAGTCTATTTCTGGATAGTGGAAGGGTAGCAGGGTAAAAAGACACACATTATTGTCTTGTTTTTGTACTGGTTTCAGATCACTTCAGCCAGTGGGGAGATACGCAGATGGGGGTTGAAGGAGATGGCCTAGAAGCCCTGGCAAGCTGTGCTGACCCGGGAGCCTGGCTCTGTCGCAGTTGGGACTGTCTCTGCTGAGCGCTGCTTGGATACTGCTATTCTAGTTGGCTTTGCTGGCACCTGCTCTGGCAAGGGGACGCTGGAAATAGTAGAGAGCCCTTTAATCGCAGTAGAGGCATCTCACAGGGAGGCTCTGCTCAGAGCTGTACACACTTCCTGCTGCAACTGCGGTAAACACAGGCCTGGTGAACTGGTCTGGTGCCCAGAGGCCTCTGGGAATTCCCTTCATTGCTATGGTGAGTGTGGGGCCATCCACGGGCTAATAACACCTTTCCCCCCAGATGCTACCAGCAGATCCAATGTGAGTCAATGCCACAGAGCACCCCTACCCCCATAGAGAGCTATGCCCCCCACCCTCGCCCAACCAGCATTTGTGCATTCCTTACATGTTCCCTTTGTTAAGGCCCAACTTCCAGCTCTAACTCAGTTCTTGCACCTGTGATATCTTATTTTGCTGGCACTTGGGAAGGGATGTTTTATAGATAGAATGGGCAGAAAAAATCTCCCTGTGGTTTTTCACAGCATGGATTATTGGAAAAGAAACAAACAAATAAAAGGCATCAGAAAGGATTAGCAGCACTGACTTGGGAATCATGGAAGTTAAGTTTTCAACTATTGGAGGTTCTTAGCAGCTTTCCCAGGCAAACAGAGGTCTCTTCCTCTCCTAAGGTCTTAAACTGCAAAAGATGGTTGTTGATTCCCAGGTGTCAAAGCATCATCAGTACCTCTGGTCAAACTTAGGAGAAGACCCTAGAGGCATTTCAGATTTTCATCTGCTCTATTAGCTCCCCAAAAGACTAGGGCAACCAGGAGACAGGAAGTTCCCAACTGAAAACTGATCTTCCCTAGGGGGTTATATTGTGGGGAGTTGGTTGTGAAGTAGAATACTATTGTCCTTGAAATTCTAACTACATTCTTAAAAAAATAGCACTGTATTTATTTTTTTAAATAAATTTCATTGTGTATATTTGAGGTTTGCAATAAGATATTATGGAATACATATTGATAGTGAAACAGTTCCTATATCTACTATCTCACATGATTACTTTTATTTTTGTGTGAGAGCCACTAAAATCTGCTTATTTAACATGTGAAACCTTAACACGGTTTTATTAATTGGTCCTCTTGTTGTACATTGGATCTTTAGATTTGTTCATCCTACAAGTCTGCTATTTTGTGTCCTGGTTCTTTACCTACCTCTCCCCATTTTCTCCTCCCAAGTCACCCCGCCCTTGGTAACCACTATTTTCTTCTCTATTTCTGTATATCTGACATTTTTCTGAAGATTTCACTTATAAGTGAGATTATGCAGTATTTTTCTTTCTGTGTCTGGTTTATGTCATTAAGCATAATGTCCTCCAGGTCTGTCTGTGTTGAGGCAAATGACAGGATCTTCTTTTAAAGTGGAATAATATTCCACATTTTATTTAGCCTTTCCCTAGCACTCACATGCTGGCTGTAGCAGCATCATTCACAATAGCTAAAATAAGGAATCAATCTAACCGCTCCTTGTACTTTTCCTTACCTGCCCCTTGGTGGCTCCCATTTGCTACCCCAGGACGTGTCCCATTTGGCTTCATGTATGGTTTCCTATGGCTGTCCTAAAACAAAAGAAATTAATTTTCTCACAGTTCTGGAATCTGGAAGTCCCAAATCAAGATGTCACAACAGGATCATGTTCCCTTTGAAACCTGTGTAGGTGAATTCTTCCAGGCCTCTTTCTGGCTGCTGACAGTCCCTGGCTTTCCTTGGCTGGCAGTTACGCTCTGCCTCCTTCAGTCTCTGCATCTGTTGCTGTGTGGGTTCTCCCCTGGTCTGTTTGTGTTCTGTCTTTAATTGGAGCTGCCTAGCCATAGAAAAAGCACCACACCGGGAGAGTCAAGAAACTGAGTGTCAATCCCACTCCTACCACACTAAGTAGCTGGGTGACTCTTACAATCTCAATGACTCGCTTTTGTTTTTTATCATTTAGGAAATGAAAATGATAATGCTTATCCAACTATTAAATTATAGGGAACACTTGGCTTTTATCCTTTTGCTCTGTCTTACATTTTTATGTGTCATGTACAGTTGGCCCTCTGTATCTACAAGTTCCAAATCCAGATATTTAATCAAATGTAGATAAAAAATATTCAGGAAAAAAAATAGATGGTTCCATCTGTCTGAACGTGTCCAGTCTTTTTTCCTTGTTATTATTCCTTACACAATACATTATGACAACTATTTACATAACGCTTACATTGTACTACATATTATAAGTAATCTAAGGATGATTTAAAGTGCAGGGGAGGATGTGTGCAGATAATATGCAAATGCTGTACCATTTTATATTAGGAACTTGAACATCCTCAGACTTTGGTATTGGTGGGAGGTCCTGGAACTAGTTCTACATGGATATTAAGGGCAGACTGTATAAATTTTACAATAATTTCTTTTAAAATGAGGGGAAATATAGGTACATTTCTGCCAGCAGTTACATACTAAGGAGAATATTTTGAAATGCAGTAGTACAAATAGTCTTCTAGATTTTCCAGAGGAAAATCTGCTTTCTACCTCCCCTGATTCTTGAAGCCATGGGGGAAGGCTGACGGGGATGGGGGTCAGAGCCCCTAGGAACACAGTAGAACCTCTGTAAGTTAACTACCTATGGGACTGTAACAAAGTGGTAAATACATGAAGGTGGTCAACATAAGAAACTAGGCCTACTGTATTGATACATACATGTGGTGCATGTCTGGTCTATGAAAATTAGGTCAACTTAAGAAGGTGGCCAACTATGGAGGTTCTACTGCATTTAAAAGCAGATATGAGTGAGCCCATACCTACAAGTCATCCACAAGGGATATGGGAGGGAGGATGTGAACCATGGTCCATGGCCTTTTGGAGCACATTGGATTGGTAGAAGGAGTTACTCTACAGTCTCACAGTGTTGGGCTTGATTGGCTGTCCACAAGTGAGGGGCTGGGTGGTGATGGAGAGTCTAATGCTTGAAAGTTCAGTCTTTAGGGTCTGGAGATGCAGGTTCAGACGTCAGCTTTGCTGATGACTAGCTTACTAGTATGATCTTGGGGGTGTCATCTAACCATCCTAAGCCCCCAGCTCCTCATCTGTAGAATGGAGGTAATAATCCCATCAGAGGACTAAATAAAATGTGCACAGCACTTAGCTTGGAGCCAGGCACATACTAAGTGGTCACTGGATGGCAGTTTTATCATTATTTCTGTTCCCAGTTTCATTTCTATTTTGCTGTTGTTGTTAATATGAGTTGTTTTCAGGCTATTAAAAAGCAATAAATGTAGTAGTACCAAAGTAGTGACATGAAAAAAATGCTTCATAAAAAAGATAGGGAATTTCATTTGAATTTAGTTCAACAGAAAATCATAGAACTTTAGAGCTGGATTGAGCTTACACATTTTCTGTTATTTGTTTCCTGAAGAAAGTAGGTTCAGAGTAATTTGTCAGTATTACATAACTTAATAGAGACAAAGTTGGGACTAGAAGCTACAGTCCCTAAGCTTCTGTCCTATAGTTTTATCCATTGCAGTTGAAATTCTAATGTCCAAGAGAAGGCAAATGAGAACAGAAAAATAGAAGCATTATTTGCAGTTTGGAATGTTAGAGAACGTTATAATCCTATTATTAATAAACCCTTACCAGAGCTGAAGGGGAAGCATACTGAATAATAACTTGATCTATATTGACTTGTGGCTTCTACCAGAAGGAACCCTGAATGAAGGAAGTACAAAATAAAAATACACATTCTTTGCCTCCCTCCCTTCTTCCTTCCCTCTGTCCTTCCTTCTTTCAATCAATTTTTCTCCCTTCCTTCCATCTTTCCTTCTTTCCGATGATTCCCGTGAGGCTACTGGCCATGACTGCCAAATTGTAGCTGCAAGATGGTTGCCTACAAAACCATTCATTGTCCTAAATGAAATGAACAATAACTTATTGGAATCCATGATTACATGGCAAAATATAAGCCTGATAAATAGTATGTGTGCCTTGAGCAAGGAGGCCATGTCAGTGTCTTAAGGATATGCACAAAGTAATAAGAATAGGGCATTAGTGCTTCATTTCAGTCAGGGAAATTAAAGCTTCCCTGACAGTATGAAGGGAAAACAGCATTTGTGAGGACATGTGTTACAGTCTCCTGCTGGAAAGTATTGACATTAATGGCATATAAATTTGAATTCTAATAGTGAGATTATAATGTGTTTTCTAAGAAGCAAATACTGATTACATTATGGTTCAGTTGGTAGAACTTCGACGAGAATTCTTGAGACCTTGATGCCAGGCTTCCACTGGGTTGCTTCTTTCATAATTCTAGGTAACTCTATTTGTTTTTTACTAAGATTCCTAATCTTTAAAACAATAATTTTCTCTGTAACAGTAATTTTCTCTAATTATATGTATATAATGTTTTTATTTTATTAGTATTCTGTATATATACATATGTACTCTGTGTGTGTGTATATCTATATATATATATATAGAGAGAGAGAGAGAGAGAAATAATTTCTTCAATTATATTTCCTATAAGTATGAAAATTTTAGTTTAGGATCCTAAGAGTTTATGGAAAAGAATAGGATTAGTAAATGAAACTTTAACTAAACCTGTGGAAGTTAAACGTGTAATATTAACCTCCACTAAAAACATCAAAATGCTACATTAAATGACATTTTGTGTGTTTGTTGTAGGCAGAATTACTAGATTGCCCCCAATATTTCCACCTTCTGTATCTATGAATAGAAAGGAATGTCCATGATTAGGTTCTGTAATATGGCAAAGGTGAAAAGATATTGAAGATGTAATTAAGGTCCCAAATCAGCTAACTTTTGAACTAATTAAGAGATTATCCTGAATGGGCCTGACTTAATCAAATGAGGTCTTTGAAGATAGGGTCTAGGGTCAGAGATGGAAAAAGAAGTCAAGATCCTTTTTTCCAAAACACTGTAAGTCCTCCAAGTGTAAGAAAAGGAATATTGCTAACAAATACCTGACCTCCAAAGACAATCCACGTGAGACTCTAGCCCCAGACAACACCTTGATCACAGTGTGGTAAAATCCTGAACAGAGCACCCAGCTAAGTTGTTCCTGAATTTTTTAATCTGTGAAAATAGAGATAATGTGTATGTATTTTAAGTCTTGTAGTAATGTTATGAAACAAAAAAAGGCTAATATAGTGTCTTAATTTAGTTAGTGGAACTGTAGTATAATGTCTCTGTTATTTTTCTCTGGCTACTAGAACAAATCACCACAGATTTAATGGCCTGAAACAAAGCAAATTTATTCTCTACAGTTCTGAAAGTCAGAAGTCAAAATCAGTTTCAGTGGGTTCAGGGTAGCATGTTAGCATGGCTGCTTCCTTCTGAAAGCTCTGGGGGAGAATCTGTTTTCTTACTCTTCTCAGCTTCTTGTATCCCTTGACTGAGGGCCCTGTCCTCCATCTTGAAAGGACACCACACCAGCCTCTGCTTACATCATTATATCACCCTCTCTCTGAATCCTGCTGCATCCCTCTTACAAGATCATTGTGATTATATCAGGCCAGCGAGATAATCTAGGATAATCTCACCATCTCAAAATCCCTAATTTGATCATATCAGCAAAGTTCCCTTTGCCATATAAGGTAGCATTATAATTTGTGTAGATTAGGCACATTTGGGGTTCATTATTCATCCATTCAGAGGTCCCCAAAGACTCACATCCAGCTCACATGCAAAAGAAATTCACATCTCGGTCCCAAATTTGATGGAAATTGCAGGATTTTGATCCTGAGGTGATTCCTTGAGAGTGAGGCATTTTTGATAGTAGTGATGTTGGAAACCAATGGAAACTCTAAAGCCTCTACCACCTTTAATGAGTGGAGCTCCCGTTTCTCAGTTCAGTGTGCTTGAGGCATTGGTAAGTTTGTTAGACATAACACATATTTGTACAGACACACTGGAAATATTCTCTTCACTGTTTCTTAGAAAGCATAAGGTGTGGGCTAAGAAGTATTATTTTGAAGGCCTGTTTGTAACTCTTGCTAAGGATCACTCCTCCCTTGTTCTGAAGATCTGTTCTCAGACTTTTCTTCCCCTTGCATAAAGCAAGATCCTTAAGTATGTGGACTTTATAAATTGACTTCCATGGAAGACTTTGGTAACTCTGTTATTCTTTGCAAAGTGCTGAATGCTTTAGCAGTTAGCAGGAATGCTGGGTGGTGCCAAGCACACTGCCTTTCTAATATGAATGTTTTGTCTGTGGTTTCTTTGGTTCATTTATGAACTCAATCAAATGTACGATGATGGTTCCCTAAAAATATCCTCAAAACAACCTGTCAAAAAGACAAAGTTGAGTTTATTCTTGCCATAGTAACAGTCATAAGTAGTGGTAATGCAAATACTTATGTAATTGCTACCTAGTACCTTGACAAAGTCTTAGCTCCTTTCAGAAGCAGAAGATTCATTTAAGACAAGTCTTTCAATATGGGGACTTGATTAGGATGGGTAAGAATTATAATAGTTTATAATTGGTGGACATGATAATGCCAAGATTTAGAGCTAAGTGGTTCTAAGAATCTTGGAGAGTAGGCAGTTTTTGCTATTGATCGAGGAGTTGGACTATTTAATGTTCATTTTTTAAAAGTTTCTGAAATAAACAATAGAATTATTTTGCAACTTTTATCTTTCTAACCAAGATTTCCAGGACTAACGAAGCCACATTGATAAAGACAGTAGCATAAGAAGGTCATGTGAATGTGGATAGTAAGTTGTGAAAGTACAGATAGGTTTCAGTTTTCATAATAAATAATTTTGAGCACTTACTAGGAAGTAGTTGGAATATGACAGAGAACAGAAGGGACACAATGCTAAGAGTCCACTGGGGGAGACAGACAGTGTCAATATTAGAAAACTTGACTAGCTGTGATGGTTCACATCTATAATCCTAGCACTTTGGGAGGCCCAGGCAAGAGAATTGCTTGAGGGCAGAAGTTTGAGACCAGCCTGAGCAACATAGCAAGATACCATCTCTCCAAAGGAAAAAAAAAATTGGGTGTAATGGTGTGCACCTGTAGTCCCAGCTACTTGGGAGGCTGAGGTGGGAGGATCACTTGAAAGTAGGAGGTCAAGGCTACTGTGAAGACTTCAGCCTGACAACAGAGACCCTAAGACCCTGTCTATAAAAAACAAAAGAAATAAAACTTTAGATATATAAAACAATATGGATAAATCTTACAAATATAATGTTGAGTTTAAAAAAAAGGAAGAATAAAATAATGCATGAGCATAATTCCATTTCTATAAATATAAAAAATCCCCAAGGCAACTGAACAGTAGTATTTAGAGATGCATACATTGGTGGTAAAAATATAAAGAAAAGAAACTAAGTATTATCATAGAAATCAAAATAGTGGCGACTTTAGGAGAGAGAACTGTGATCTGGAAAGGATG
>CAUYQV010094589.1:0-34059 GCA_963574575.1 Galagoides demidoff
GTTCGAATCCCCAGCCCGGCTTGCCAAACAACAATGATGGCTGCAACCAAAAAATGGCCGGGCGTTGTGGTGGGCGCCTGTGGTCCCAGCTACTTGGGAGGTGGAGGCAGGAGACTCGCTTGAGCCCAGGAGTTGGAGGTTACTATGAGCTGTGATGCCATGGCACTCTACCCTGGGGGATAGCTTGAGGCTCCGTCTCAAAAAAAAAAAAAAAAGCTCCCACTTCTCTCCACTGGGCTAGCATCTACTATGAAGTGGCAGCTGGGACCTCCTTACCCTGCCCTGCTTGCCTGGTCCCCCGGGCCTTTGTGAACTGAGCCAAGAGTCGCCTGGAGAAGGCCATGCAGGGCGCTGGACGTGTTGGGGCAGCCGGCCTGTCCTGGGGCTGTGCCGAGGACACAGGCCGGGAGCCTTGCTCCCAGGACAAAGGGGCCTTGTGCGGCTGAATGGGTGTTTATCCTGGAGCCTGAGTTAACTCGAGGCCGAGCGGCCGGGCGGGGGCCCTGGCACTGGCCTTCCTCTGGTAAACATGACCCGCACCGGGCACACAGGAGCGGGTCTGGACTTCCGCGGCCTTGTACCCCTACACATCCATGCAGCCAGCGCCTCAGGGGCTGCCTGCCAAGAGAGGGACACCCGAGAAGTGGGAGCCGCCCTGAGGGCTGCCTCCAGTGCTCACTGCTGTGAGTGGTGACCACAGGCATGACAGCAACCACATGCTGGCCCTTTCAGGAGGTGAGGGGCCCTGGTGGACTCTCCGCTGTGTGGAGGCCAGTACAGAGAGCTATAAGTTTAGGGGAAGTCTTGAGGTTGGGCCATGGCCTGATGAGATTAGTGTCCTCACAAGAAGGGGAAGAGGCCATAGCACCCTGCCATGTGCAGACACAGCAAGGAGGAGCTGGTAGTCCAGGAGCCTCCCCAGGACCACACCCTGCTCCCAAACTTCTATCCTCCAGGACTGTAAGCAGTGGAGATCATTGCCTGCCACCCAGGGAGTGGGTGGCAGTGCCTGCCACTCAGGGTCACACCCTGAAGTCAGAGCTGTGCAGCCACAGCCCTCCCTAGCCATCTGTTCTCTCCGCAGCTGCCACTTCCCACTTCGGGAGGGGTACCCTAGGCCTGCTGGGCATCATTCTGAGACCACCTTGGGCTGGAGCCCTCAGCACCTCCCTGGGCTGCTTAAGACCCTTTCAACAGGTCAGTGGGTGCCATCACTCACATCTTCATTCAGGCCCTCCCTCTAGGGTCAGGGAACAGAGTCCTCTGGGCATAGCATGGGCTTGGGGCACAGGAAAACTGTCTAGAATGTCTGACCACAGCTCAGGCACTTCCCCCCCCTCCCCAGGGATCATCTGATAACCCCCACCTTGCCCTGACCCACCAAGAGCCCTGGGAAATGACACACCTCACAGAGTCTAAGCCAATGAGGGCTGCATGTGCCCAGAGGGGCCTCCCAGTTGGCCACCCACATTCTGGAAAGGACTCTTGGGTGGCATTGGTACCCCTGTGACCAGACACTGAAATCTAGGCTCCAGGTGCCCTCTCACTGGACACTCAGGATGCCCCGGGTGGGCTGAGCCCATGTCCCTTGTCCCTTCAGGGGACATCTTCACAAGGCAGCAGTCCCCACCACCTGAGCTGGATGAGGCCAAGGACAGATCTCTGCCTAAAGCGAGTCCTCCCTGGGGCTTGACCACAGGGCAGGGCACAGGTGAAGGGCCAGCCAAGGCTGAGGGGCTGCTGCACACCCCTGTCTGGCTCCCTGCCCCAAGCCCCTGCTGCACTGGCCATGCCACACCCTGAGCAAACCCACCTGCAGGGGGCACCATTGGGCTGCCTGCACCCCTCCTGCCAACCCTGTTGGACCAGCTGTGCTCTGGGAACTCACTCTAGGCTCCCTTCACCTCTGCAATCTGCAGGAGTGGCAAACTCCTTCCAAAAACACTCTGCTGGCTCGGCGCCTGTCACTCAAGCAGCTAAGGCGCCAGCCACATACACCTAAGGTGGTGGGTTCGAATCCCCAGCCTGGGCCCGCCAAACAATGATGGCTGCAACCAAAAAATAGCCGGGCGTTGTGGCGGGCGCCTGTAGTCCCAGCAACTTGGGAGGCTGAGGCAGGAGACTCGCTTGAGCCCAGGAGTTGGAGGTTGCTCTGAGCTGTGATGCCATGGCACTCTATCCAGGGGGATAGCTTGAGACTCCGTCTCAAAAAAAAAAACACTCTGCCTTCTCCAACCTGATCCCAAACCCAGCTCGAGCTAGACATCCCACAGATGTCTGTGGAGTGAGTGGAAGAATGGATGGATGGATGTGCCTGCGTCTGGCCCCCACAATTGCCTCACTCTAGTCCAGTAGGGGCGAGGTGAGGGTCTGGGGAATCTTTCGACCCTTGCAGCCCCTTCAACCCATGAGGGTCCTTCACTTTTCCACCCTGCCCCAACTCCTCACAGCTCCCAGCACTGACAGCCCCACCCTGCTGGAGACTGAAGAGGTGAGAATAGCAGGAGAGGGGTGTAGATAGGGCTAGGGCCAGGCCCTCTGCAGAACACTGGTGGCTCTCCAGAGTTTCCGTGCCCATCCACTGCTAGGGTCTGGGGTATTTGGAGGGACAGTGCCTGCCTGGAAGGCAGGAGCCACATGTGGGCAGAATCCCAGGGGGTGGCTTGCTGGGGTAAGGCCCCCTCCACACAGCACCTTGCTAGGGATCAAGGGGGCATCTCCTGGAGCCCTCCCAGGAGAGTAGAATGGGTGGGCTCAAGAGCAGGGATTCCATGAGGGAGTTCTCTCAAAGCCCACTCTGGTCCTCCCAGGCCAGCAGGCGTTCCAGCACTAGACCCTGCCTCAGACCAAACCAAGGGAGAGCCTGGCAGGCCCAGGGCTTCTGCCTGGGGTGTCTGGTGACCATGGCCTTGTGGTCCTGCCCAGAATTCAGGAGTAGTATCCTGGCAACAGGGGTGGTGCTTGGTATCAGGGAGTATGGGGCTAGGTGGGCTGGGGCCAGGCTGTTGGCTCTAGGTAGATCCAACCAGCCCTGGAGCCCAGTGTCCCCATCAGTCCACGTGGGTAGGGCCCTGAGATGTCATCACATACTCAGCCATTCTTGCTGTCACAGGTCAAATGTGCTCTGAGCACCTCCTATGTTCCATGTGCTCTTCTAGGCCTTGGGGTATGGCCAGTGACAGAACAGCCTGTCCCAGCCCTGTGAAGCCAACCTGGCTCAGGTAGGGACAGGTACGAAAACATGCATGTCTTGACAATACCATGGGGGAGGTCTAAGGTGCAGAGGAAAGGATGTGGCATTGTTGGTGGCTTCCAGGCATCCCTCTCTGACCAGTGTCCCCTGCCCCTACCTTGCCCACCACAGAGGTTACCCCACCTCTATAATGCTCCTGGCTGGGGTCCTTGCTTCCCAACCCACACCAGCAACAGAGGTTCCTGAGTCCCTGATGTGTCCAGAGGCCAGAGCAGCAGGAGGTGAGGGGAGGCAGGGCCATCCCCAGACCTGGCAAGTCCTAGCTCTCCACAGTGGGCAGGCAGCTCTGCCCCACCCAACCCAGAAGCTTCTCCAAGCAGTAGGCAGGGGGAACGGTGTCTACCCTGGAGGCCAGCACCTAGGTCTGCCTCGGGGGACCCCAAGCAGACTCTTCATCCCTCTATCCTTCACAGAGGTCTGGACCTGGAAGGCAGCCTCCCACCAGGGCCCACCCCAACCCATCCCAGATCATCCTGGCTGGTCATCCTGTAGCAGGCAACGCACTGAGGCATCCTGGGCACTGGTTGGGCCCAATGTGGTGGGATGCTTCTTGCACACACAACACGCTGGGGAGGTTGCGAGGAACCAGAAACATATGGCCAGGCCCAGTGTCCCACAACCAGTCCTCCAATGGCACGCACATAGCTGTGCTAGGCAGGCCTTCCTCCCTCCATTTACACCCTACCATGCTCAGTGTCCTGTCTAAGGCCTCCCCATCCCAGCTGGGCTCTCCTGCTCCCAGGGTCTAGAGGCTCAAGCCTTTGTACCCAGCCTACCAGGCTAAGACATGCCCTCCAAGCTGGGGGCCACTCACAGGGGAGGTGCCCCACCCATGCCCTGAGATCTGGAGGATCTGGGCCCCCAGGGCAGCAGGAATGAACCTCACGTGACCCCTCCCCAGCACTGTGTGGTGCCTGAGCCCCTTGTCCATACCCCCAAGCTAGAGACAAAGCACAGACCATGAGAACCAGGCCACACTGGTCACCCTTCCTTTCCGAGGGGAACACCCCTGTGGATACCTCATTGTGGGTGGGGATGGGGCAGCCCCGGCATTGAGCGCTTCCTGGAGGAAGGGCCTCCAAATCCAGGGGGACTCGTGGGCACTGCCAGGCTGAGGCCTATCGCCTGGAGGAGCCTTTCAAATACTGCCTAGTACCCAACTGGCCCGACCTCTCCACTGCCAAGGTCCATGTGTCCTCCTGGGAGCCTCTACCTAGCCAGAGAGCTATCCAAGCCAGGCCAGCAAGGGCCAGATGTGTGCCCGCCCCAACGTGCCCATGGCCCGTTCACACCACGAGAGCTCACTGCACCAGGTGCCCTTGCCAGAAACATGAGCTCATCCCCCCACGGGCAGGGCGGACAAGGGCGCCCCACCCCATAGGCGACACGACTTGCCCGTGGTCACGTCACGCAGCCATCTCTGCCCCTCCCACCCTGCTCCATGCTGCTTCCCTGAACACCCAGGACAGCTAGCACCCCAGCCCAGCCAATGGGGAGCTGAGGACAGCTGAGCTGGACCAACGGCTGAAGGGTGACCAGGGGCAGGAGGTGGAGTGGGGGGCAGTGGCACTACAGGATAGAGGGACTGGGACCAGCCATGCATAGGCCAGGATACCGGGGGACCTTCCAGGAACAGCGTTTCTGGGGGGATGCAGGAGGGCTCTGGAAAGCCAGCATTATGGTTATTGTTGTTGTTTCTGCCGAGCTCTAGGCAGGCGGCCTGTCTGCCAGCCAAGCAGGAAGCGCCAGGGGCTCTCCCCACGGGCCGCCAGCCAGGGCTCCTTGGCGTTTCTGGGAACCCCCCTCCCCACACGCCCAGAAAGCAGGAATGTACCTTTGCCCCGAGCCCAGGCTTGTCTGGCCCCCTGGTGCCCCACCAGGCCCAGCCCTACATGCCCCCTCTTCTGGCTAGGGACAGCTGGGTGAGGCCAGAGCTGCCTCAGGGGAGGAGGCCTCTTGGAGAATGTGCCTGGGCCCTGTGGGACATCAGGCCTGTGGGGATGAGGTGCTGTCAGGTGAGGACTCTGGGCAGTAGGAACCAGGTAGCCCCAGGCTGGGCATTGCCCCCACCTCCTCTTTTACTCTTCCTTTCTTCCTGGCCAGGCTGTGGACCCCCATGTGCCCAGGGTAGTCCCTACACCCAAACCTGGCCCCTGTGAGAGGGAAAAGTCCCTCTGGACCAGTGGTCTGTGGGGCCGACAACCTGAGACATAGCCAGGGCCCTGGTTGAGCAGGCAGGCTCACCCTCCCTCTGAGCCCCACAGATCTCAGTAGGGCCCTTGCTTGTTGGGGTGTGGAATAGGGGCTCTTGGAGGACTGCAGAGCCCAGGAGTCCCTCTCAGGAAAGCCCTCCCACCCTCCCAAGCACATCTGTTCTCCAGCACTTGGGTCTCTCCAGCAGCCCCTTCCAAACGGAGAAAAGAAGTCTCAGGACTGTCCCACAGCTGGAACTTGGACCTGAGAGTCTGGAGAGAGGTCCTCAAGCCAGCTGCAGCCTACAGGCGCTTGGACCGAGTGGATGCTGCCCTGGGGAGCCAAGTGTAGAGAGGTAGCCCCAAGGAGAGCTTGAGTGTATGGTGGGGAGGAGCCTAGGACCCTTCAGGATGGAGACCTTTAGGGCCTGGGCTATGGGATATCCTGGGGGGAGGGCGGGTACTGGTGCTGAGTTGGGAGAGGTGGGGTAAGAGGCTGAGGGTAGCAGCTGCCAGGGTCTGGCAAGTGGGTGCCCAACACTGCACCTCCCCCAGGGTTTCTTCCCACTAGGGGAGCCTGGCACCAGGTCCTTGGGCATCAGGCCCTGCTGATGATAGGGAAGAGGGCACAGCACTGAGGCTCTGTCACCCACTCTGAAGCTAGACAGACAGCTGGGGAAGGGGAGAGCTACCCACGTTGGGGCCTTGTGCTGAAGGTCCCTAAGCCAGGTTGTTGGGGAGGAGGGCAGGGGAAGTGCTCAGCCATGCAAAGGGGCAGCTTGGGAGGTACACAACTGGGCACAGAGTCACTGGGGCTGCTCACAGTTCTAGGACCTGGGGGGGACAGGCTGTGACAGGGCCCCGGGCACAGGGCCAGCACAAGAGCAAGAGCTCCTGGCATCACCCCCAGGGAGAGGCTCACAGACAACTCTGAGCTGGGGGGGCCAAGAGGGTGGCCACTGCCTGAGGTTGGGACAGCGACAGGGCTACCCTGGACCCCAAGCTTAGGTAAGGACAAGAGCAGTGCCCTGAAGGCTATGGGAAGGATGGAGGGCTCCCTGGAGGAGGAGGCAGTGGTGCTGACAGGCCCTCAGAGCAGGTGTGGGTGTCTCCAGGCTAGGGACAGCCAGGTAATCAGCAAACAAAAGAGAGATGTGACCTGTTCTCTACCCAGTGCCTGCCCCTTGGGCTTCATAGGCAGGAGCCACAGGTTCCTCTGAAGCCTGAGGTTTGAAAAAGATTCCTGGGCCAGGAATGAGGGGAGACTGGCCACATCCAGGGAGGTACACTTCTGAGGGTCCCTGGGTACCCTGGGCCTGTATACTCCCTGGGGACTTGGGTGATCCTCGGGTGGATCTCACAGACAGGGCCACATGGACCCAATTTCTCATGGGTTGGCATCTGCCAAGAAGGCCTCGTGGGGGAAGTGAGGCCTGGAGGATGCAGGATCACCCAGGGACAGGCGCAGATGGTGCAGCAAAGCCCTGGAGCACTCATCCACTCCCCTCCGTAGAGGCCTGCTGTGTGCTCCATGAAAGCCACGAAGGCAATCTGGGCCGCGGGCACCGTCCAAGTCCGCACCCCTCATGCCCGACGTCAGCATGATCCGATTTCATAACCAGCCTGGATTCTACCCCAGCCCAGGAAGGAGCATAAAACCCAATATATTTTAATTATAACTTTCAGGGCCGTGAGCACAATCGTTTCCAGATGGGGACCCCGTGGACAGCCGCTCTGCCCCCTGGGCCGGGTCTAAGGGAGGAAGGGAGCATAGACCACAGGCCCCCCCTGGCTGACAACAGCCTGTGGCTTGGGGCCCTACCGGCCTTTGCTAAGGAGTCTTCTGGCTGGGAGTGGCTCTTGCTGTCATGCTTTCCATTTGGCAGATGGGGAAACTGAGGCTCCAGGAAACAGCGCTGGTACAGACCCCTCTAGGTGGCAGAGGGGCTGGTGCCCCATTCAGAGACCCTTCTAGGCTGGGAGATCCATGCAGTGACCTGGCCCAGACCCTGGAGTGGGGCCAAGCTCAGTGTGTTGTGGCCCTGGGCCTGGGAAGGGGGCTAGGGAAGGGTCTGGTCCCGTACCCTGCATATTCTTGCCTGGACCACACTGCCAAGGAAATACCATCACCATAGGATGGACCAAGGGACAGCTCCGGGCACACAGAAACCTCGAGCTCTTGAATAATGACTGTGTCCTGGCTCCAGGCTAGAGGAGGCCAGTGCTGGAGATTTCCATGCCCAGGCCATTCATTGGGAACCAGGCTGGACAGGCCTCCCACAGCCCCCTCAGCTCCTCCACGTGAGGAAGTGCTCAGACACCCAAAAGTCTTGCAAGCCAGTATGAGGCCCAGGGCTGGGCAGGGGCTGGGAGAGCTGGCCTGGCCAAGCTGGCTGGCCCATAGCTCCGAGTGGGCAATGTAGCCCCCGCACGACCTGCTTGGGAGAGACCCACATGGGGTCATGCAAAGGGTTAGTGAACTCCAGCTCTCACCTCAACTGGGCAGGCAGGAGGAAGGTTGCTGGGCAGTCAGCAATGGGGGCTTTGGAAGTCTGCTGGCTAATGAGATTTGCCCATGCTGCCTTCCTGGCTCTTCCTGTGAGGTGGCGGCCTGGAATTTGCCTGGAGACCTCCCTTCCCCTGCCCACTGCACCCCCACCCAGGAGGGGCTGAGGGAGGCAGGAGGGCTGTGGGCCCAGCTCTCCACACAGTACGGGTACGTAGTGATGGTTGGGCAGCAGGGGACTTAGAGGGGCCCAGGTTTTGTTCCTTCTTTGGTGCAACCTGGAGAGCCCATCCCTGCCCTGCCCAGTCAAGGCAGGCAGCTGCCATGGGCAATGAGCGGGCAGAGCACTGGCAACTTCAGGCTGCGACTGAGGACTGACCCTGTCCCAGGGTCGTGTCCATAGGGTCTGGGCTCAGATCCCAGCTCTGACCTGGCCTCTGCCTGGCCTCGGCACTCCTACCTGAAAAATGGGCATGGAACAGAGGAGGTACAGGGTGGCTGGTTGGTACACTCAGCACCCTGTATCTGGGCAATTGCTCTCTCCCCATCCATGCCATGCTCTGCAGGGATGACCCATCACAGCCCCCACCTCCCACTGCAGCCAGCTGCCCAGGGGTGACCCCAGCCCGGGCCTGGCTCCTTGCAAACTCAAAGGGCTAAAGAGGTAAGATACCCTTGGCACAGGGTATGCTGGAAATCCCAGTGGCTGGCGCAGGGATTCTCAGACATGGGAGGACCTGGCCAGGCTGTCCTAGGAGTGGCATCTGAGCAGGCACAAAGTTCATTGGTCAGCTCGGCAGTGGCTGCGTGGATGCTGTGTGTCATCCTCCTTCCTCTAGGTGCCTGCCCCGCATGGTGACCCCAAGAAGACCTGAGTAAATGAGGTTGGCAGTTGAGGACCTGCAATGCCCCTGCTTCTAGCTGCCAGCCCTGGGTACCCACAGCAGACGTGACATCATCCTTGGGCCCAGTGCCTGCTCAGAGTAGGAGGGGGGTGTCCATGGGCCCACTGAGGCAGGCGTGGGTGCTAGTTCACACGGCTCCCCAAGGCTGATGACTCACTCCTCCCCACCCACTAAACTGATGGCCCTGGGCTCTGTTTCAGGCAGGGGGGAGGCAGAGGTGAGTGTTGCCCAAGCCAGGAGACCCCAGGCTGGACCCTCAACTCCTGGTGGTCCCAGGAGCTTGCCTTGCTAATGCTACAGCACAAGTAGCCACTTTGGGCCCTGCTCCCCACACGCAGAACTGAGCACTTGCTCTGGGCTCCTCATTTATGTCGCCAGGCCATAGTGCAATTTACTGGGGAGAAGAGGACCCAGGGCCTGGGGGTCAGGCAAATCTCCTCCATCAGGCTCCCTACAAGCTGACTGCCAGCTGCCCACCGGGCCCTGCCCCAGCCAGGGCATCATCCACCCCCATCCCAATCCCCAGTACTCTGGCCAGAGGACAGGCTTGATAACAGGACAACGGTGTGACCAAGAGAGAGATAAACTATGGCTGCCCCAGGCCCAGATTAGTGACAAATCCCAGGAAGTTCCCACCTCATCCTGAAACCCTGACTCCTCAGCCTACAGCTACAATCCCACCCATCACCTGTCCGGACCCAGAACCAGCCACCCCAGCAGCCTCCTGCCCTCAAAGACCTTCCCTGCTCAGCATGTGCTCTGAAGTGAGCTTGGCCAGGACCCCATAAATGCCCAATGGGGCCAACGATGAGGGGTCAGTGAGAGCATGGGATAGTGTCATGGGCACATGGGCAGGAGAGGGTAGGGAGAGGTGACACCCTTGACCATAGTGGAGTGGATGGTGCGCCCGGCCTGGGGGAAGTGGCCAGGGGGTGTAGGGCACGGCCCTCAGTTGGCTGGGTGGTGTACGTGGCGCCATCGGGCAGATGACTTAATCACAGGCGGGCTTTGTCCCCAGTCACCCGCCCCCTGCCCGGATCCTCCGCCTAGCCAGGCTGCCGGCCGCACGCTCCCCCCACACGGCTCCTAGCAACCTGCAGTGGACCGTGGGCAAATTTGAGGAGAGCAGGGGGTGCTCTCCACCCGCCGCAGGGCCTGGGAACAGCACGGGGGTGGCCGTGAGGTGCGGCCAGGGCGGGTCCATCCTGGGCTGGGCTCAGGGGACGCCCGCCAGCCCGGCCCGTGCCAGCCCCCAAGGAGGGCATCCTGGCAGAGGAGGTGCCAGGGCTGGGAGCCAGGGGGCCGGGGGCTTTGTGTGCCACAGGCCCCCTCTTCCTGGGGCCCCCACCGGGCCTGATCCTGTCACAGCCTTAGAAAGTGAGACAAAGGCCGGGAGGCCCGGAGGGCTGGGACATAAGCAGGAGATGGGGTTTTAATGACGAGCTACAGTGGTGGGAGCAGAAGCGGCTGGTTAACCCTGTCGGGCCCTCACCCTGGGCCCACCTGCTGCTGCCGGCCCCTCCTGGCCCTCTAGCTGCCCTACTGAGACCCCAGGAGGCTCTGGAAACAAAGTGAAAATCTTGGCTCCAAAGAGACAGGGTCAAAGTGTTCTGGGTCCCCAAAGCCCCTACCTATCCAGGCAGCTTGTCCACCAGGCCCTTGCCACAGGCACTGGGTGAGATGGGGCCAGGGGTGGAGTAGGGGGTAGAACGGTGGTTGAACCCAAGCCTGGAACTGCCCACACTGCCCCGCCCACCATCACTAACCCTATGCACCTGTGACTTATTTCCTGAACTCAGAGAAGGAACTGAACTCAGGCCTGGTGCATGGGAACCTGCTCTACTCCTGGATCGGAAGCTCCCAGTCTCTCGCAGACAGGAACCTCAAAGCAAAAGGCCTTTTCAGGATGCATAGCTGGGGTGTGAGACCCTTCAGACACCATGGGTCTGCTCAATCTTTCATTTTCAGGGCCCTACCTGCCTCAGTTTCTCCACTTCTCATGTGGCTGTGTGGGTGGGGAGGAGGCTGGCCCCCTGTGTTGGAGTGGTCTACCCAGGCTCTGGCCCGGAGGACACAGCATGTGGGAATCACCTTGGTGGAAGGGCAGAAGCAGCCCCGACTGCCCACCTGCCGTCCTGCCCTCTCAGCCCCCTAGAAGTTCTCAGAGCCACTGCACCACCTACCCCTCCACCCCCATCAGCTCTTGCCCAAGCTCTGGTCTCAGACATGTCATGGGACCTTGACAGGATGCCAAGTCCCCTAAGCCCTATTCTTTTGGAGGGGCCAGGTGTCCAGGGTCCCAGTGCAGAAATGGGAGAGTAGATGGACACTTCTGATCAGAGCTGCACAGCATGACCCACAGGCAGCACTGGGAGGGGAGCAGGAGTGAACAGCCCCCCACCCAGGAGCACTCACAGCCTGAGGTCAGTGCCAGACACAAAGACTGAGGCCCAGGTAGGGCAGTGTCACTGCTGGACCCCTGAACCTACTCCAAGGTGCCAGGCTGCAGGCTGAAGGTGAAACACAGACTCCAGGAAAAGGGAGTCATGGTTCCCATTCCCACTGGGTTGACTTCTCTGTGTGCTCTCTGGGTGGGGCAGAGGGCAGAGGTCAGGGCTTATTTGGAAAGGCACCTCCACTCTCAGGACCCCAGCTCTAGCAGACAGGCCTCGCAGAGGGCTGGGCGGAGGACTGCAGGGCACCCATCTGGCCTTGGAGAGTGCAGTGAGAGCCGTGGATGAAGGCTGTGGTCCACAGAGTGCTCTGGTGGGCAGGGTGGGCAGACTCCAAGAACCTAGTAGCTGGGAGGATGGGCAGCCCAAGTAGCACCAGAGGGTGTGGGGGCCAGGAAAAGGCAGAGGCCCAGGTGGAGACCCCTAGTGGGGTAGGCTGGTCTCTGTGTGGGCCTGTGTTTGCCCACATATAGCTGGCCCTGGCCCTGACCAGTGCTGCAGGGGTGAGGTCGCATAGTGGCCACTGAGCTGGGGCATGTATGGTGCATCCTTGGGCCCTGAGCAGCCTCTGGAGGATCAGAGGGCCAGTTCTCCCATGAGACTCCCCAAGTCCTGCTGACTCTAGTGTTCCCCATCTCCACATCCCTGAGTTTCAGCTGGTCTCCTAGACAGCCTGCCCCCATCCTCTTAGCTGCCCTGGCTCTGGTAAGGGCATCTCACCTCTTCCTCCCTGGGCAAGGTCCTGGAATGGGATGGCCATTTAGATCACCAACAAATGAAGATGGTTCCTGGCTCTATCCCCAGAGGCCCTGGGTCTGGGAGGCTCAAAACACCAGCCCCTGCTGATGGGTATGGGTATGGGGTTCCAGCAATCATATTTTCTGGAAGGAACTTGGGTGCATGGAATGAACTCTGCATGGCCTGGGCCCCTCTCCTGTGGACAGGAGGGAAGGGTGTCCCAAGGGCCATGGGTGCCTGGCTGGGGAGGATGCATGGCCTGAGGAGGGCGCAGCTGTCTGCTACCTAAGCACAAACAGCCTGGGTTGTTCTCATCCACAGGGTTCCGCGGAGTTTGCAAACGTCTGAGTCAGGAACGTGGCTGGGAGGGAGTGTGCAGTGGCCATGAATGGAGCCTTGAGCCGCCCTCCGCGGTGCTGGGTCTGGGATAAAGGGCCCCAGTCATGCGGCCCAGGCCAGCCGAGTGTGCCTAGTTGAAGCTATAAATTACCGTGGCCACGGCCAGCGCCACCGCAGGGCGGGCGGGCGGGGTGGCCAGGAGGGGGCCAGGCTCTGTAAATCGGTCCTTTCACCACTGGAGGCCTCGCACGAAAGAAAAACTTTGTTTTATTAAAGCAACATCAGGGTTGTGGCCGCCCGGCGGAGAGGCGCCGACATTGGGGCTGGGCACCAGGCGGGTGGGGGGCTCCTGCCCTACCCTACCAGCCTGGCTGAAAGGCTCCTTCAGGAGTGGCTGGCTCCGGCCGCAGGGTCTCACAGTGACTCCCACCCAGCACCCCATGTTCTCAGGCCCTCTAAGTATCTCCCGCTTTCCCCTACTCCCCAAGCCTGTCTGGGCCCATGCCCTGTCTCTTGAGCCAGGTGTGCCAAGCCAGGAGGTCAGGGCCCACAGCAGGGGTCCCAAGAGAGCCACTCCCAGGAGCTGAGTCTTCTCTTCAGGGTCTGGGTGCCAGGACAGCTGGGGCAGAGGAGGAAGGAAGGGAGACCTTAATGGACCCAGGCCCTCACAGTGGGGTAGGTTTCCTGTGTGGGGTCACAGACTCAAGCCAGGTCCTGGCACAGACCTGGAAAGCCTGGGGATGGGGGGGACGAGGTGCAGGGAACTGCCCAGGACAGTATTTAATAAAAAATTTAAATGGAAATGGATGAAAACGAGGCAACAAGCCTCCACTGCCCTCATGGCCTTGAGTGCTCTGGGCCCTTTGGCCTTTTTTTTTTTTTTTTTTGAGACAGCGTTTTATTATGTCGCCCTGGGTAGAGTGCCGTGGCGTCACAGCTCATAGCAACCTCAAACTCTTTGGGCTTAATCAACTTTCTTGCCTCAGCCTCCCAAGTAGCTGGGACTATAGGCGCCCGCCACAACACCCAGCTATTTTTTTGTTGTAGTTGTCATTGTTGTTTAGCTGGCCTGGGCCGGGTTCAAACCTACCACCCTCAGTGCATGTGGTCGGTGCCTTAACCACAGTGCTATAGGTGCCGTTCCCTTCGACCTTTCTTGCCTACACTTCATCCCTGGTGGCCTCAGCCTTGCCTCTCCTGACCAGAACTGTCCAGCCACCACCCTTGTGCCTCTCAGAACCTCTCCCTGCCCCATAAGCCAGAGCCATGGTGGGGACTGTGGCTTAAAGCCAGGCCTGTGTGGGTAGTGAGAACCCTCACCTCCCTAGCGCCTCTCTGCACAGCTGCCAGGAGGGCAGGCCTGCAACCCCTTCTCCTGACCTGGCAGGGACACAGGCAAGATGGGGACCTGTCATGAGTGGGGGTAGGCAGGACCTTGGGGCCTAGCAATGGGACCCACACACTGAGGTAGGCAGTGGGGACTTGTCTGGGGCAAGGAGCTGACTCCTGTCAAAGGAGCAGCTGGCTTCAGGCCCTGGACCCTCTATCCCTCCCAGAGCCTTCAGTTGATAATGGGGCCTGACCTCAGCAGGAGCCTCCATGTCTCCCAGCCAAGTGACAGGGATGAGCCCCTGCTTGCCCACACCCTGGGGCTGCTCCGTCCCTAGATCATCCCTGCCAGGAACCAAAACATGATGTCCCCAGGCCCCCGGACCAGGCGAAGCTCCAGGGACAACCTGGGGTTCCAAAGCCCAGGGTTATGTGCCCAGCCCAGTTCACACTGACACCTCTTGCAGGGTTTCCTAGGGGCCTCTAGCTCCTCCTCCCTCCTAGAGAGCTCCTACTCACCCTTTAAGACCCAGCCCAGAGGAAGATGCCCTGACTCAGGCAGAGCAGGGCACCACGACTCATGGCAGAGTAGAGGTGTCCCTCCCACAGGCCACCCCACAGCGTCTAGCCTGACGCTGTAGCCCTTTCTGTCCAGGCCCAACAGGAGTGAGTGCAGCATGGCTGTGGCCCTGGCCCTGCCTGAGCACTCACCCGCTGAGACCCCATGCTTCAGCACTTCAGGTTTCCACACCCCCTCTGGTCGTGCACACACCTGGGCTCAGGGAGGTAAAGAAATGTAATGATGAGAGGGAGCCAGGTCCAAGTGGCTCCAAGGCACAAAGCCCAGAGGTGCTCTAGCCGCAGGAGGAGGGAGAGAGGGCAGGAGTGGGAGCTGGCACAGGTTCCAGGCCTGGGGATACCCTCGCCTCACAGGGGCCACAGGAGCTGCTACAGCAGTAGAGTATAGGGACATGGGGGACCCTCCTGCTGCGGTGAACACAGGGGACAGGGCCAGCCAAAAGGGCAGCTGGGGCCAGGGTTAAATGCTGGCATTTCAGGATGCTACAGGCTGAGGCTCTCCTAGCCCCCATCCCTCCCTAGGGCTCCTCTCCAATGTGGTGGGCAGAGCCCAGACTGGCTAGGGTGCTGGGTCCTACCAGAGTGCTAGGGAGCAGGGTCGGCAAAGTGGCCATAACCCCAGGGTCACCCAGCCCCTGGCCTGCCACCCAGGAGATGAAAGGCCCTGAGCCATAGCAGGCCCCACGGTGCCCTTTGAAGGCTGTGGGAATGTCTGCAGGGCAGGCTGTGCCAGGCATGGGGAAGGGACCTGCTAGGGCCATAGCTCAGACCCAGAGGGCGGCCCAGGCCTACATGGCCTCCTTCTGACTGAGCCCTGGCCACCCCCTAACCCCAGGCCACACGGTCATGCTCTGTCTGAGATGCCAGCAGGCAGTGGGAGACAGTGTCCACCCTCCACCACCCAACCACAAAGAGCAGAGTCTGTTTCCCCACCCAGTGGATAGGGGCCCTGGGAATTGGGTGGGGCCAGGTTTGTATCACCAGTGTTGGGTCACTGACCGAGCTCAGCCAACAGCCAAAGAGGGCCCCTCCACTCGGGGATTCAGGTCCAAGGATGGGGCTTGGGGCCACCACTACCACCTGCTCAGTGCTTACCACTGAGGTGCCCAGTGGGTCCCTGGCCTCTTCAGGCCCAGTGCTGCAGACAGGGGATACCCTGTCCTGGGAGAGTCAGCTATCCTACCTCTGTCCTGGCTCTGGGCCCCTGATGGCCTGAACTCAGGGTTGGGTAGGCTTATTCTTTCCTGAGGACCTGCGGACAGGGGCAGGAATGTTTGCACTGGCTGTTTGCTGGGGGAGGTGTGTGTCCCACTCCTGGGCACCTCCTAGATACCTAGACTCAGCTGAGTCCACAGTACAATCAGCTGAGAGGGGGTGCCCTGTGGCTCCCATGGGGAATTCCAGGGTTGGCTTTGACACAAAGGGTCCTTCCTGCCCCCAGCCTGTCCTTTGCTTCCCCCTGGCCGCTCTGCCTGGGCTGGGGGACTCTTGCCTCTCAGTAGCCACCCCTCCCAGGCTTCCCACCAGCACAGAGATTATGCAAATCCCCAGCGGCTCCTTAATTAAATCCCTAACGAGGTGCTGGGGCTGGGCCAGGGGTGGTGCTGAAAGCCAGGGTCACGCTCCTGAGGGGCCCGGCTGTCTGCAGGGGCCCCACACCCCTCCAGGGCCTGGGAACTTCTTGGAACCTAAAGGGGCGGCCCAGACCCTCCCTACCACCAGGGACCGTCCTGCCCAGCCTGTGTCCCTGTATACAGACCCTCTGTCCGGGCCCAACCCCTCCTTGCCTCTACCCACTCTACAGTCCAGCCTGCTCTCTGGGCAGGACGTGGACTCTTTGGCCCCAGCCCAGCCCCTCCCCTCCCTACCACCTCAGACCCTTGGCCTGGCCTGGCATCCCTACATGTGGACCCTCCAGCCCTAGCCTTCCCTCCTGGGTCGGGCGTGGACCCTCCCAGGCACAGTGGGCCAAGCAGGCAGGGAGGCCGCCGGGGTCGGGGGCGGGGCGGCAGGGGCAGCAGTGCCCCGCGTTCCCCTTTCAGCCGCCTGCTGTTGGGCCAACAGCTCGGCCTGGCCGCCTGAAAGGCCCAGGATTAGTGAACATTAGCGGCCTTTGAGCTCGCCCTAGGCGCCCCTTCCGCAGCAGCCCCGCCCCACCCCATGTCAGGCTGGGGGCAGGCCCAGGCCCCCAGGCCCTGAGGCTTCCAGGCTGTGGGTGGAATTGGTCTAGGCCACTGGGGATTGGCCCCTACCCACCCTACCCCCAGGCCTCTGCTTCCAACCTGCCCCCAGTTCCTGCACTCCTCCTCCAGGCAGCCTGCTAGGTTGCCCTAAACTCAGCTCTAGGCCCCTGGGTCCCTGCACCCCTCCTTTCCTCCTGGAACCCTGGCTTCGAGGCTACATGGGCAAGTAGCACAGCTTCTGAGCTCTGGACCCAGTAGCTCCCAAGGAGCCAGAGGGGAAGCTGCAGATAAGAGGACACTGTCCCCAGATGAAACTCAGGGACACCTCCCATTTGCTAGTGCTATCTCTATGCTGGCCTCTATCCCAGACTCCTGACTCAGATCAAGTTACAAAAAGGAGGTGTTGTCATTACCCCCATTTAACAGATGGGAAAATGAGATGCAGGTAGTGAAGCAGCCCCAGGTTACCCACTAGCAGCTATGGGTGAGGGTCCAGTCCCCCAAAGGCCTTCCCTCCCACCCACTTCCAGGCCAGCTCTCTCCTGCACCTGCCTGTTTAGGGTCCCAAACATCTGCCCAGTGTCAGGAGGGCCCGTGGGTAGGGGTCTTGGTCTGGACTACATGCACAACTGATTCTGCCCTCTCACAACCTCTTCTGGTCCTGCTTGGGCTCAGCAGTACTGGGGGTTGGCTCAGCCCCCCACTGCTGCCTGGGACCTGCCTCCAGCAACCCAGTTGCATGGACACTTATGCGCGCATGCATACATACAGACACACACATACACATGCACCAGCAGGCACACGCACATGTACATGCATGCACATGCACGCATCAGGCCCGCCCAGGAGAGTAAACATCTTCCCCAGAGGAAGCAACAAGCCCTCTCCCAAGAGAAAAAATGTGGCCAAACCTGACCCAAGCAACCTGTGGGGAGCTGGTCGCCCCAGGGGGCCCCACTCTCACTACCGCCCAGAGGCTGAGAGTCACGTTGGCCTCTCAAGTTTGATGGTAAAACATTGACAGTCCCCTGCCCCCTGCCCACAGGCCTGGTGCCCAAAGAGGAGTATTGCTGGAGAGCAGGCAGGCAAGGTGGGGCAGAGGCTGGTATCACAGCACACAGCACAAGTGCGGGTGGGCTGCTCTGAGTCCCGGGGGTGTGGGGAGTGCTTTTCATGCTAGAGGCCCCCAGGGCCTCTCCCAGGCTCACCTTGTCTGCCCCTGTGATCTTGCCCCCACATGCTCACAGCTCTACCCTTTCCTCATGCCCACACCCCTACCCAGATGGCTCAGGACCAGCTACAGGCAGGTGTGGGGCTTGTGCTTCAGGGCACCCCTGCTGCGGAAAGTAACATCAGGGCCCACCTGTGCCCAGGGCAGGGCTCCCGGGATCCTGCCTGCCAGGACCCTCTGTTCATGGGTCCCCCTGGGATGTCTCTGAGTCCTATCTTTGTTGGCTGGAGGTGTTTTTGACCAATTCTGACCCCATCACCTCTGAAAGGCAGGAGTAAGGCAGACCCAAGTCTCCCACAGCCAGGACAGTCTCTCCTGGCCAGGACAAGGACAGGCCTGGTCAGATCCTGTGACTCTGGAGAAACCACAGGAGCCTGGGGTTTGCAGCATGAAACTCGATCAAGTAATGACAGGGTTGTCATGGGGCACCCGGCTGAGGGGAGCCACCCCACCATGAGCCACCAGCAGCCAAGGGGCCCATGCCCTTCCCTCACACTGAAAACAGATGTCAGGGCTAGGCCCCCAGCCTCTGAGGGACCCCTACCGCCTCAGCCTGGCCACACATACCCCTTGGCCAGCCCCATACAGGTCCCTTACGGGGCCTCCCCAGTCTCTAGAAGGACTGCCCTTCTAGAGTCACACCAGAAAAGCCTAGGCCAACAGTAGCCATGTCCCTGCCTCATCAGCCTGTACACTTCATAGGCCAGTCTGGCCCCATCTCAGGCCTTGGGACCCAGATGAGGGCCTCAGAGAGCTGGGAAATCAGGGGTTCAGTGGGGCATAGCCCACTGTCAGAGTTCCAGGATCTGGACTAGACCAGGTGGGGCCTGGTGTCCAGCCCAGCCAGGTACTGAGGCTGCTCCTGGGAGGCCTAGGACAGAGGCAGCTGTAGGAGTCCCAGGGGCCCTGGAATGGAAAGGGTCCATGGTGCATGCATCATGACTTCACCCACTACCACAAATACCCCCTGGCATGGCAATGGTCACTCAACTTTCAGAAGAGTAAACTGAAGTAGGCACTGGGTTTCAGCCACTGCCCTGGCCACACTGGCAGGGAGGATGAGGGCTAGTGGAGAGGGTGACACAGCCTCTCAGGACTCATGGGTGCAAGCCTGGCTGGGCATGCTCTGGAGTGGGACTGGGCAGGCGCCAGAGCCTTCGGGGCCCTGGTGCGGCTGGGCGGTCAGCTTTAATTACCGCGCACTGGGCCCATTGAGCCTCATTGAGCCTCACGCTAATCCGGGCCGCCGCCGCGGGCAGCTCAGGCGGGTGCCCCCTCCCCCTGCGGCCCGGGCACAGGGTCCCCGGGTTCTCACGTCCCGCCGGCCCCAATTAAAGCGAGCTTGGCGGGGCTGCTGCTGTGCTAATGAGCTCTGTGGGCCTCTGGGCTCCCTGCCAGGGGGGTGCAGTACTGTGGGGGTGGAGCTGGCTCAGGAGGGTGACTCCGGACCTTCCCTGGGAAGGCACAAATGATTCTCCAACTCTGTCCACCTGCCAAGCCAACCTCTGTGGCTCCCTCCAGGAGAAACACCTGACTAGGGGAAGCGCCTGCCTAGCACCCAGCTTATGGACACTCTACAGGAATCACCCTCTGGAGTCATGTTGCATAGACCAGGCTTTGGGGGCCTGGTTGAGGTCACCTCACCTTAGAAGGCTTCCTTTTACCATGCAGTGGTGTTCACTGGGCTGCCAGAGCCTGGGGCCGAAGGCCATGAAGGTGTATATTGTGGCATCTGTAAGCCGACTTCCCTCCTACCTCCCCACACCCCTGCATTTCACTCTGAGGAGCAGCCTGGGGCTCTGGGTTCTGCCTCTCTGGGTCTCTGTAGGGACAGTGGGGCAGGACCAAGGAAATTTGTCAGAAACTTCTAAGGCCAACTGGGGTACCCAGGCTGAGGACTGTTTTGGAAGGTCCCTGGGGGACCCTGCGGGTTTCTCAAACCTCCCCTCCATCCAGGGCTATCTGATCACTCAGGAGCTCTGACCTTAGCAGTGCCTACATTCAGGGTTGACACCTGACCATGGCAATGAGGGGCCTGGTACAGCACACATGGGCACATGGATCACTAGAATGAGGGGAGATTGGAGGGTCCTTGGGAGGCCCCTGGCCAGTCTGGATGCCAGGAAGCATGGTGGATGGCTAGTACGTGCTGTAGTGGGGCCCATGTGCATGGGGCTAGGGGTCCTGGGGGAACCCTCTCTGCCTGCCTAGCCTGGGATGATGTGGGACTGTGGCATGGCCACCCCCTCCCCAGGTTCCAGTTGCCTGTCTAGAGGCCTGGCTGGGTGTGTGGGGACCCTGAGGGGCTGGCACTGCAGGACCCCATTCGCCTCCCCTCTCCAGCTGGCCCAGTGATGGGGCCTCGTGGTTTAGCTGGGGCCTCCGGGTCTGGCTTGTGGTGCAGCCCCACACCCGCCCCCTCCTGTTACTGCAGCTTCAGGGGCCCAGTCTTCCAAGGGGGGCAAGCGGGTCCTTGGCAGGCAGAGCTCCATCTCAGCCACAGAGGCCCAGAGAGGAGCAACTGGCAGTCTGTGGGGGCTCCAGGCAGGCACAGGTGGCCAGGGGCTCAGGCCTTCACTTCCTGGTGCCAGCAGTGGGAGTCATGACCCCTGACCTTGCTGACTTGACCACTCCCAGTCTGGATCTGAGTAGCAAGGATGCTGCCCCAGTCCCTCTGCACTCAGATGTGCAAGCAGATACACATACACATGAACATTCACCCATAAGCAAAGGTCCCAGGTCCTGGAAAGGTCCTGAGAGGGACTGTGGGAGAAGCCATGGCCTGTCCCATACCTGCTCGTGGCCTAGTATGTCTTCAGTATGTGGCAGTGGTTGAAGGTGAGAATTTGTGCGAGGGGATTCGGAGGCCATGTGAAGACCCAGTTTACTGAGGTTGCAGTGAGAGTGCTTCAGAACAGGGAGGCTGGCCAAAGCCAGCTCTGGGCCACACAGAGGTGTGTGCACCGGACACATGTGCCCTAGGACCATTGCCGTCCCTCACCTGCTACAAAGCTAGAGGGCTATCCCAGGAGGTGTAGAGATTAGCTGGACCTTTGTCCTTGCCCTACCCCAGGCTGATCTACCCCAGGTAATGCAGAGATCAGGCATGGGTCTGGAAGGCTGGTGGGGTGGTGAGTGGCTCTTGGGGCTTGGTGTCCCATTTGCATTGCAGCCCACCCCGTTGCACCGCATCTGGGGGATCCACTGTCAGACCTGGGGCCAGACCAGTCCCAGCTTGCTCATACCTTCCCTACTACCCCATCTCAGAGAGTAGGAAACCAAGGCACAGCCCCTCCTGCTACAGGCAGCAAGGTGGGGGTGGGATGCCCAGGAAGTTGGCCCAGCTGTCCCTCCCTCCCCTGCCTCCTCTCTGGCCACCTGGTTTGATGGGCCAGCTGGGTACAAAGAACTTGTGTTCTGGAGAGGGGAGGACCCCTCAGCTTCCCAAACCAGTTCCACTCCCACCCATGGCCCTCCAGGAAGCCCCTCCTTTGGGCCTCCCATGGGAGACAGGAAGGGAGTGGGCTTCCTGCTCCCACAGCCCCTCTCCATCCTGGCCCACCGTGCACACCTCTCTGCTGGCTCAGGCTGGTGCCAGCCCTTGTCCCCTGGACAGCCGGTGAGCGCTGGAGGTGTTATCTCTGACAGTAGCAGAATGGACTCGTGGAGCCCAGAGCAGGTGTCGGCGCCTGGGAGGGGGCCAACTTGAAATTCAACCCTGCCTGCCATCCCCCACCCGTTACAAAGCTGGAGGGCTGTCCCAGGAGGCATAGAGATTAACTGGACCCTTGTCCCTGCCCTTCCCCAGGCTGATCTACCCCAGGTACTATAGGGACCAGGCACAGGTCTGGGAGGCTGATGGGGTGGCTCTTGGGGCTTGGTGTCCTATTTGCATGGCAGCCTACCCCGCAGCACTGCATCTGGGGGACCCACTCTCAGATCCCAGCTCCCTTCCTGCTCAGATGGCAGAGAGATCTGGGTCAGAGTGGGGGCCGGGAACAGAGGTGTATGTGGGGTTGGCTTACCTGGCTGTTCTCACACCTGCCTCCCTTGGGGTGCCCTGGGTCCAGACTGTCCCCAGGGCCTGGCCATGACAGGCCAGCTCTCAGATCAGCTTCTGGACCTCTGCCCAGCTGTGCCTGCCCTGGGCCCTCCTGTCCCACCACTCCACTGCCCTTGTGGCTGAAAGCTTCTCCTTTCTCACACCTGACTCACTGTCTGTGGCCTGCCTGGGAAGCCCCTCTAAATCCCTTGACTCCAGGTGTTGTCCCTACAGGTCCAGTATCGTCCTCGGGGCCTCCTCACTAAGGTCTTTGCCCAGCTGTGCATGGTGCATTTGGAGCACTGCCCCTTTCCAATCCTTCAACCACAGCCCTTGGGGACTTGCCAGAAGCTCCCAGGCCACCCACTGTCTGCCTCCTCTCCCCACACAGCAGCCACGCACAGGGTGGTGTCTGAGCAAGGGGCTGAAGCAGTGGGGAGTCACGGGCTCAATGACCTGCCCCTGGGCCTGCGCCTATGAGAGCCCCATCCCCTTTTGAGCACATCAAAACCACACAGCTGGCGGCACCTGTGACTCAAAGAAGTAGGGCACCAGCCCCATATGCCAGAGGTGGTAGGTTCAAACCCAGCCCCGGCCAAAAACTGCAAAAAACAAACAAACAAACAAAACCAACACAGTTTTTGTTCCAGGCCTCTTAGGCTAGGTCAGGACGGGACTGTGGCTGCTGTCTTGGTGTCAGGGTAGGCCGTGGTTGAGGCTTCCAGACTCATGCCTGGTCCCTGCAGTACCTGGGGTGGATCAGCCTGGGGTAGGACAGGTCTTGTGGGGGTAGAATGGAGAGTAGACACCATTGCAGAATAGGGTCACTTGGGACCTGATCCAGGTCATCCAAGGGACAGTGCCCCCCTTGCTATGGGCCCTACAGTGTGGGCTGATGCCATGTGACCAGTCTCAAGCTGTCATTGCAGCAAATGTAACTGTACACAGACAAGTCAGAGCTGAACAGTATCTGCAGGGAGCAAAGTGTTGGGTGCTGGCCAAGGGGATGCTGGCCATGGACTTGAGTGGGTTCCCCACACTCCCAAGGCTCACCCTGCTGAGGTCCTTGGGTAAATCAACCTCCAGACAAAGGCCTCGGCATCATGGGCCCTTTGGGACCAAACTGGGCACCAGCAGGCTGGACCAAGAGGGCCATGCCTGGGTGGTCAGCACCCCTGCATGATGAAGCCTGGGGTCCTGTACCCCATGTCTAGAGCCCTCCTCCTCCAGGTGTCCTTGGACTTTCTGCCTTTACTGCCCAGCAGGCATCGGAGGACCCATCTGAGCCAGCCAGTGCAGACACTGGACAGATAGCCCCAGGCCTCACACTGTACTCCCATAAGGCTGCCAGGTGGCCTGACCTGCCCACAGCTTTGCCTCTGCTGCCTGTGGACCAACCAGTCTGTGTCTGAGTAGGTGTGACCAGGGATGTGGCAGCCAGTGCTGGGTCAGAGGGGCCTGGGCGATCGCCTGTGCTCTAGGCCTCCAGCCCTGGCTGCCTCCAGTAGGACGCCCTCCAGGAAGAGGACGTCTCACACCCTAGCTCTGCCTGGCCAGGACAGTGGCCCAGGGCACCGTGCAGCATTAGCTGGAGAGCACCAGGCAGCGGAGGTCCTGCCAACAGGGACTTAATTCAATGGTGTGGCAGGGGAGGCCAGTAGTGAGGAAGCAGCTGGTCTGAACTTGTGACCTTCCCTTTCTCCTACCCCTGCCACCTGCCCCATAGTTAATGGTCATCAGACCCACCTGGCTCGACTACCAAGCCATACCTAGCCTCTGATGCTCTTGCCCCTGGACCCTCTCACTAAGACCCTGAGCTCAAGTCCCCCCCTGCAGATCCACTTCTGTCCTCCACCAGTGCCCCTGGGCACTCCTCTAACCCCAGTAGAAGTCTCAACAGCCCTGGCTCCACTGGACCTCCCCATTCCTGCCTTCACTGTCCCTCACTATTCCTCAAACTTGACAGCAGCCCAGGCCTCAGGACCTCACAGGGCTGGATTGGCAATGATGTCCAGTGCTCAAGACCCTGGCCATAAGACCCACTGGCTGGTGTCCCCTTACCCCACCCTTACTCAGTGGTGTGAAGAGGGGCTGGCTACCCCCATGGTGTCACTGCTATGCTGGCTGGGGTGGGCTGAGAGTGCTTTAGGGCCCCTTCATAGCCCCTGGCTGGTCAGGTGCCCCACTTCCGCTAGGACCACCCTCCACCCCACAAACACCAACTAGACTCTCTTCAAATGCAACTCATTCTCATTTGTACTGTTGATTGTCTGTGTGGACAAAGGCCCCTTTCAGGGACATCAGAGGTTCAGCAAATAAATAAATGAATGAAGTTGGGAAGAAGAGGTGGTGGGCAGGGCTGGGAGCTGGCCCAGCCCTCAGCCAGGCTCCAAGGGCTATGCCCACCCAGCTTGGGGACTTGGGCTATACTTGGGAGTGTTTGGGGTATGAGGCTGGAACCAGGGTTGCATACCAGAGGGGAGAGCTCCCAGGAGGTGGGGCTGGCTCTGCCTGGAGTTGGTGAGTGCCCAGGCCAGCAGGGCAGTGGCAGGTGGCAGGGCTGCACAAGATCCTGGTGTGTCCTGGCAATCGAGGTGCACCCTTGGGACATACTTTCCTGGGGTTTCTGCCTGTACCCAGAGACCAGCCTTAGCCCAAGGGAGAAGCCCTCCTGGTAGACCTGACTCCATGACAGGGAGCAGGATTTGGAGACTTGTGAGCTGCCTTCCAAGGGGGAGGCCAGAGCTTGGTCCCTTCTCCTAGGTCCCATCCCTGAGTCCAGAGCTCAGGGGCATGTGTGGCTGGGCACCAGGAGGGCCCTGGCCTGGCTGGTCTGGGAAGCCCCAGGCTGTGGTAGTCAGGTCCTAGCCCAGGTAGTGTCCCATAGGAGGCACCCATGTCCCACCCTCCAAGAGAAAGAACCAAAACTGGAGCTGGGAGGCCAGGAAAGAGGGTAGAGTGATTCAGGAGGGCTCCCTGGAGGAGGGGGCCAATGGAAGCTAGGCTGGCCAGCTGCTAGGTTGGTTGGACACTCTGGTCCATGCCTGGCCAAGCCTCCAGGGCAGCCCTGACTCCTGGCCATTCTGTAGACAACAATGCCCGGCATTTAAATTCCAATTGAGTCGGCCAGAGTAGCCCCAGGCGTGAGAAAGGGAGCCCCCACCCCCAGCCTGTGCCCCGCCCGCTGCATTCCTGCCTCCCCGGAGATGGTCGTGGCCAGGGCCGTCGCCAGGGGGCCGAGAATGCAGCACTCAATGGCTGGGGACAAGGGCCCATTGAGAAGTGACGGGCGGGATTGAGCCGTCAGCACCCCCCACTCAGGACCCTAGCTCAGCCTCCAGTGTTACTGATGTCAGCTGCTCCAGGACCCTGCTCATGGCCTCCTGCAGCTGGGCCCCAAATGGGCCTGAGCCAGGGCCTGGGCTGCTGGCCCAACCTGCCCTTCTCATCAGCCTCCCTCCTGGCAGCAGAGGACCTCCTAAAGCCTCAATCCTATCTTGTCACACTCCTGCCCACCCCTCAGGAATTAGAGACTGAGTGACTGGCCCTGCCTGGTCACCCACCTCATATCACCCCTCGCATCACCCTGCCCTGTGGCACCACCGGGAGAACTCGTCTGACTACCACTCACCCCTGCCAGCTCACAGAGGCAGGGCTCTGAGCCTGATACGCAGGGACACTACATGTTTTTGAGGAATCAGATCTTAATGCAGTGTGGCCAGGACCTGTTGGTCATGTTCCCTGGGACCTCCAGGTTCCCACGGCCCCAGATGGAGCCTGATGCCCTAAAGGCAACACTGTCAGAAAGAAGGATGACAGTGGTGTGGCAGTGGCCCCTTGTCCTGCCTCACTCCAGCCCAAGGCCTGCCAAGCTCCTGGTCCTACCTGTTGCTTGGATCTTCCTTTTCGCCTGGGGCAATGAGCTGGCCTGGGCAGTGCCCACCGTGTCCATCCCCTACCCAGACCAGGTCTCCCACGGGGCCTGGGCATGGCCAGCTCAGTGGGCATTGCAGCTGTCCCCAGGGTGGCCAGGGTGGGAGAGTGGCAAGAAGCTGCCTGGGCAGCCCCAGAGTCAGGTAGGTGTCAAGGCCCAGTCTTGAGAGAGAGGTCAGGGCTAGGGGGAGGCTGGCATTGTTTTCACAGAGACCAGCATTGAAAGACCCCACATGGTCAACCCCTTCCTCCCTATTTGGGAAGATGTGCCAAAAGGTGGTAGTGGATAGCAGGCACCTAGGCTAGGGCGGTCAGACTGCCAAGCCTACCATCCCTCCCAGGTAGGCACTAGAGGCCCAAATGCCAAACAGGCAAGCTGTTATGGCTGAGGGGGAGCCTGGGTTTCACAGGAGCCCCCAGGGTGTGTGGGGTCTCCAAGGAGCATCCCCAGGCCTTGGACACCCTGGCCACCTCACAGGGCTCCAGATAGTGGCATGACCATCCCTACTCTGTGGATCTGGCACAGGGAAATATCACAGAGGTCCACTGAGCCAGGCCACTGTGTAGCCCCACTCACTGGCCTCCTGCACAGAGCTACAGGCCTCCTTCTGGCCACCATGGCTTGTCAGCAACTTGGTGTAGTGGGTAGACAGCAGACACAGGCAGGCAGGAGGTGCTCCAGGAGCCACAGTGGGTGCCACTGAAATGTGGAGCTGAGGGTGTAGGGTGGTGTGGGAAGGGGCCACAGGACAGGCCTGATGGTCCCCAAGCCTGATCTATTTACCCCTTGACTCAGGCAAGTGATCACCTTTGCCCACTTGTGGCTACACGGATGCTGCCTCAGGATAGGCCAAAGTCCATAGAGCCAGCCTGGCCCCACCTGCCAGAAGCCCTGGCCAGGCCCGTCCTCACTGGCTTCTGGGGCTCTGGGTCCTCCGTGGCCCCTTCCCAGACCCCTCATCAGACTCATTCTCTTCTCCTTTATGGTCACGTGCATTTATGCCGTGCTGCGTGTACTCTCGCACTCTAAGTTTCTGCTTCTTCAGTTTCCCCTGGGATGTCTTTTCCTTCCCTGCAACCTCCTCTTTCTGGTTTTTAGACAATTTGCTCCTTTTCACTGAGGTCATCTCGATGTGGCCAGGGGCTCACAGATGAACTAATCTGACTATAAAGTTCAGTGGAGCATCCTGGGTGCTTTGTCCACCTTGAGGTGAACCAGAGAGCACAGCCCTTAAACTGAGATGTGGAGCACTCTGCATTTTCAAGTATATGCAGCAAAAATTCAGCATGTTTTTTGGGCCACCAACCCTGTGGCCAGGCCCACTGTTTGGCCTGGGCACACCTGCCAACCCTACCACTGCAGTCTGGGAACAGTGCATGTTGTTTCTACAAAGGCACATCTTTCAGATACATGGTGGCTTTTCCTGTATGCATGCCCTCCGTGGTCTGGGAGATTCATGGGTATTCCTAAAGTGAACACAGAGGATTTTTTTCTCTTTTTTTTTTTTCCTCGAGACAGAGTCCCGCTCTGTTGCCTAGGCAGAATGTTATGGTGTCATCACAGCTCAATGTAGCCTCAGATTCCTGGGCTCACGCGATCCTCCTGCCTCAGCCTCCCACAGTGCTGGGATCACAGGCATGAGCCGCGGTGCCCTGCCTTTGAACACAAAGATTTGAATCTTTTTTTTTTTTTCTTTTTGAGACAGAATGTCACTCGGTCACCCTGGGTATAGTGCTATGGCATTGCAATGTTGCTCACAGCAATCTTAAATTCTTGGGCTTGAGTGATCCTCTTGCCTCAGCCTCCTGAGCAGCTGGGACTACAGGTGCCTGCTACACCTAGCTAGTTTTTCTTTTTTATTTTTGAGACAGAATCTTACTTTGTTGCCCTGGGTAGAGTATCATGGCCTCATAGCTCACAGGAACCTTAGACTCAAGCAATCCTCTTGCCTCAGCCTCCCAAGTAGCTGGGACTACAAGCACCCACCACAACACCTGGCTATTTTTAGAGACGGGGTTATGCTCTTGCTCAGGCTGGTCTCAAAGTCCTGAGCTCAAGAGATCCTCCTGCCTTGGGATTATAGGCATGAGCCACTGTGCCTGGCCTTAGTTTTTCTATTTTTAGTAGGAATGGAGTCTCACTCTTGCTCAGGCTGGTATCAAACTCCTGAGCTCAAGGGATCCTCCCGCCTGGCCCTCCCAGAGTGCTGGAACTACAGGGGTGAGCCAGAATTGAATCTCTTGACTTGCATGTTTTTTGTGGGATTTTTTTTGGTCAACAAATACAGATCCATTCTCACAGGTATAAAGGATAGCACCAGACTCAGACTCGTTTCTGAGGGAGTCACCCTGGGCTGGGTGGGGGTCAATGGCCCAGGATCCGCTCTTGCCTCTGTCTGCACACTCATCAGCATGGGCTAGGCAGGGCTGGGGCCAGGGCTTGGTGGCTCCTTAAGCTCCTTAATAAACTGTCTGTCCCAAGAGGGCCCAGGCCCTATCCTGGGAGGCCCCAGCCCACACCTAAGGGCAGGGCAAGATGAACAAAGAGGATGGTAGAGCAAAGGGCTGGAGAGGTGCTGCCCAGCAAGGGCCCTGAGCTGCAGGCACAGACAGCAGGAGACAGGGAGTGAGGGGGTCAGAGAGGTCATTCCAGAAGCCCTGGCTGTGCTGAGCCGGCAAGGGCCAAGGGTGCCCACAAGAGAGAGGGCAAGAGCCCACCTGGGTTTTAACAGGACCCTGGGCTGCCTGGGGAAGGGACTCAGAGGCTGGGCCATGGTGGCTGAGGAGAGGCACACCAATGTCCAGCTGCACATGGTAGGGCCCAGACCTCAAAGCAGTCTGAGAAAGATATGATCGCTGGCCATCCTGGGAGCAGGATGGATCCTCCTAGAGGTCCTCACCTGTGCCTGGGCTGGGGGACAGCTCTGAGTCTGGCCCATGTGTTCCTGGGTAGCCCAGATCCCATCGCACCCCCAAAGACACTGACACACACAGGACTGAGGAACTTATATGAGCCCCAGGCTGCCTCACAGGATGGAAGAGGTATCCCAAGTAGGGGTCAGCTCCCTACCTAAAGAGACAGGGGAGCATTCAAGGTATTGGCAAATCTGGAATAGCAGTGCTGGGGAGGGGCCTGCCGGTCAGGGTCAAGGGTTTTGGGGACCTGGCGGGGAGCCCAGTGGGCAACCTCAACGAGGACAGTCTGCCTAGCCCACTGTCAATGGGCCCTTGTGCTCTTCAAGGGCTTCCAGCAGGACAGATCCATGCTTGCTGGCAGCAGCCGGTGGCTGTGCATGGCCGGATGTACATGGGCCAGGGCCTGCTGTACATCTGGGGATTCTGCCATCCCCTTTATCCCGCCAGCTGTCCCTGAGGCTGTACTCACTGCCTCAGGATGTGTGACACAGGCAGGGTGGCCAACTACAGCCACACACAGTTGTCCCCAGCCTGAGTGCTATCACTGGGGATGGGAGGTGACCCTGACTCTTCTTCTTGTATAGGGGCCCAGTGGTCTGGGTTTGAGGACAGAGCCATTGAGAGCAGTGCTAGATACCAGGGTTGGGGTAAGGCTAAGGCCCTGAAGTAGAGGCCTCCCTGGGCTGGCCTCAGTGCACTGAACATGCAGACCCAGACACAGCCGCAGGTCTCTGGTCTATGGGAGGGCCCCGCTGTGGAGAATCATTCAGAGGCCAAGACCATGGCCACAGTGGGCAGGCAGAGCTGCAGTGGGCTAGTGATGACTGCCAAAGGAGGCATATATCATGCTGGTTTCTGACACCCTTACCATAGTGCTCACTCCTGAGACCTCAAAGACCCCACCCCAGGTGGCCTAACATGGGCTCTCCTCTTCCCAGGGTCTCCGGGTCAGCAGGCCCGTGACCAGTGCCCCTGTGCAGAAGGCTCTGGCAAAGGACAGCAGGCTGAGCCTGTGGGGCGAGCCCTACATATGGGAGGGAAGGAGGTTGGAATGCAGTGACCCAGACAGCCACGCTGGAGCCATCCCTGTCCTGCATGTCCCCCAGATGCCAACAGGGCCCCTGTGACAGGGCCAGCTTGCCACCATGCTGGCTCTGCCCCATGTCACATGGAGAGTCCTGTGGTCTTCCTGGGGAGGGGAGCAGCAGGCCAGCTATTCTGGGAATACTACTGATAGCAACCCCTTCTAGAAGCTTCAGTCACCAAATCTTCTCATCCTTCACTAGATAACTCCTATATTGTCCCCATTTCCCAAGTGAATCTGCAGTACAGGCCCAAGGCCACTCAGGGGCCCAGCTCTTCCCATGGGGACTGCTTTACTATTGGTCCTGGGGTGTCAGGCACAGTGGTCAGAACTGGATCTGGAGGGGCAAACCTGGACTTCATAGACAGACAGAGGAGATGATGATGGGGCCCTAGTGAGGAGGCTGGGACACCAGGACACGGTGTCCAAAGTGGCTTCAGCAGGGAGCAGGTGTCCTCCATCTTCCACAAAGTCAGCCGAGGGCCATCCCTGGCCCCTCATCTGAGAGCCACCGAGACAGGTGTTATCGTCATGAAGTGTAGGGCAGGCCTTGGGAGAGCCTGAGCAGAGAGGCCCGGGAGCAGCCACATCGAGTCTTCACCTGCCCAGAACTGACTTCTGGCACTACCAGTTCTGTGAGCTCCATAGCAGCAAATAGTCAGGTCCTCTAAGCTCTTTACAAGGAGAGCAGGTGTGTGTACTGCACATGTGCGTGTGTGTGCACGTATATACATGTGCATGGGCATCTTTAAGTGAGAAGTTGGGGGTGCCACTACAGGGTCTGCCAGGATGGGTGGGTCAGGGCCACCACTCCTGGGAGCAGGAGGCAGGACCTGCAGATCCACAAACCTGGCCAGGGCTGCTCTGCCTCATGGACTACATGTAGGGTCTCTATCTGTGAGTGGGGAGAGGTCCTTCCTCCACTTCTCACAGGGTGGATGGGGGCATGGGAGGACAGTAGAGCAGGCCAGGCATTGATGGGCTATCCTCCACTCAGCATGATAAGCGGGTAGGCCCTGTTCTCCCCAGCCACACTCGGGCTGGTCCCAAGGCTGGGCCAGAGCGGGACCCACAGATGGGGGCCAGAGTGGAGGAATCTCCTCCATGAGATGCCAGGAGGTTGGCTGCAACCCCACCCTCCATGATCCAGGGCCCAAGCTTGGGCTGGGGACTCCTCCCTTCACCCACTTAGGCTACCTCAGGGATGTGGGGACCTAGACATCAGGCCTGCACCACCAGACAGACCTTGAACCCCAAAGGGCTGAGATAGCCCTTCATAAACCCCTGCAGCTTCTCTGAGCCCACCATGGTGGGAAAGGCCAGTGTCTCCAACTTGGAGCGCTTAGTAGGAGAGGGCAATGCTCAGCCAGAGTGTGGGTGTGCTACTGGACAGCTCAGGAGGATGAAGGGCTCTCTGTGAGTGCTGAGTGCCCTGGGGTGGGTTGCTGGCCTCTGTGAAACTTAGATTCTCCATTGATCTACTGGGGTCATTCATCTTCCTGAGCCCCAAAGATCCATGGAAGAACTTTCCTGATCTGGCCAAGGGTGGCCAGTGCACTTGAGTTACCTAGCTTTTGTGGGCTAGGCTGGACACTGCCACAGATTGTCCCTAGCCAGGTCAGGGGCATTGGGGCTGGGGGCCCAGAGCCCTGACCAGGTGCCAGCTGAAGTATCTCGCTCATGTGGGCCATGTGTGTGCGAGGTAGGGGCAGCTGGGATATGCTACAATCTGCCCTAACTGTGGGCACGCTTGGCAGGTGCAGGCAAGGGAGTGGTGCTGGCCCAGGGAGCTTGCCCAGCCTTGTTCTGACCCAGTTTTCTAGGCCCTGCCCAGCCCTCCATACCTAGGCGGGCAGGCGGTGCTGGCAGTGGGGTCCACAGAGTTTTTCTCTCCCAATGCCAGTGCCCTGGGCCTGCAATGGCTCCTTGGGGGCACATGGCTGTCTGGCTGTGCCCTAGGCTTGTACCCAAGGGGTGGGTGCCCCACCTGCATCCTACCCTAAAGCCGTAGTCACCACACAGAAAGTGGCCTGGGTCTGACCTGCCTATCCTGCCTTCTAAGAAGCCTCCAGGCTCTAGGCTTTGTGCCTCACTATAGACTTGAAAGCCAGTCATGGCCTAGCAGGAGACCGGGAGTCTTGATGGGGGGGAGGAGGGATTTAGCCTTGGAAAATGTTGGGAGCAGAGGTCAGGGAGGCAGGAAAGGAAGCCGTGAGGGCAGGAGGGGCTATGGGCAGCAGGCCCAGTCTGGCCAGCCTGATAAGCCCTTTGATCCACACTGAGGCAGCACAGACCCCTGTCCTGGGACAACCCAGGCCTGGGAACCACAGGGGTCGGCTCACATTGCCTTCTCTGAGGGCACCCCAGCCCTGCCAATACCCACTCCAGCCCTGGGCAGACACTGGCCCAGTGAGTAGTCCTTAGGGCAGGTCCTGTTGACAACTAGGGTTGGGGCAAAGACTGGATGGGGCACCCCATGGAGCCAGAGGCTACAGGGAAGAGAGCCTGGTCCCCCTCAAGGCCTCCTCCAGCCCCAGCTTCTCCATGTCTAGCTTGCTCTGTCTCCTCTGTTTGGGAAAGGGTGCCTCCCCACCACACTAGCTCCTACCCATTTTGTCCTGGGAGACCCCACTGGCCTCCATCCCCTGGGTGGGGCTTGAGAGAGCAGTGGCCCTTTGGGCAGGTCTGTGTGACTAGGGCTACAGGCCTATGTGGGCCCAGGTGTGATGAGACATGTGTGGGGTGGTACACGTAGCGTGGGTGCTCACTCTGACCACCAACTTCCACCTGGGTAGTGGGCACTGGGCCCCTCAGGGCTGCCTCGACTGTACCCTTGTCTTCCTGCCCAGGCCAATGGACGATGAAGCTGTCAGCAGCCAGGGCCAGGCAGCAGGCGTGGCAGGGGGAGGGACTTGAGGAGGCACAGACATCTCTATTAGGGGCTGCAGACCCTGCTACAGCCATTCAGCCAGACCAGGATCCTGTGGGCTGGGAGCAGAGGTGGCCCTCAGGGGGGCTTGCTGTCTCCAGGGCCCTGTCAGCCTTATGGCCGGGTTCCTGGAAGGGCAGGCCCCAGTTGGAGAAGCCCAAGGTGGGGGGCCTGCACACCTCATCAGCCAGAGTCAGTGTGTGGCTAAGAGCAGCGCAGAGACATCCCCAGCCCTGCCTGACCTCCTAGGACACCTGTGCCCCAAGGATCCTGGTCAGAATAGAGTAGCCCGGGGGCCACTTTTCCCCAGTCCCTGAGCAGGCCCTCAGCAATTGGCTGTCGGGATAGACTCGAGAGTTTCACGATGCTGTGCCTTAGTCTCTTCATCCATAGTCTCTTCCTCCCTGGACAGCCCTATGGCATAAACACACACCCCTGCCCAGTGCCCATGGCCAAGCAGGATGGCCCACCCACCCAGGCATCCACGGGAGCAGGGTTCCTGGAAGCTCAAGGCTTGGGGGACCCGCAAAAGCCCCACCCATGCCAGGAAGGACCCCCTGGTGTCAGCCATCACTCTACCTGCTCATCCTGTCTGTCCATCCTGGGCCCCACAGGAGCTGCACAGCAAAGTTCTGGTTGCTGGCTCAACCCACTCCTTGGCAAGAGATGCTTCCATTTCTGAGAAAAAGGTAGGCCTGCGGGGACGTTCCCCCATAGAGCAGCTCCCCACTCCTCCTTCCTGGGGTCCTGGCCAGGGCCTTCTCCCCCAAATGACCCCAGAGCTAGGCCCTCCTTGGGAAGGGCACTGCACAGGAGCTCTGGCCACCTCCTGCCCTCATTGCCAGGTGCTTCCTGAGGTTGCTGCCATTCTCCCCACGGCCTCTGAGCAACTAATGGAGCCCCTTCCAGATGGGAGGCTGGGCCTGAGCAAGCAGAAACAATGGTGCCAGGTCCCTAAGACCCTGCCTCAGACGTCAAACTTTGTCCTTTCATTTCCAGACCTGTGCACTGGTGGCCAGGTGCTGCTGGCTATAGCCTCTGAGATACTCCCTGAGATCATTGTTGTTAGCCGGGGTACCAGGACTGAGTTTTGGGGACCTCAGCTCCCCTCTTGGAGCTATGCAGGGTGGGGGTCCTCCTAGGTAGGGACTGGGGAGCCTGGCGGAGGTGCACCTGAAGATAGTCTGTCAAAATGGCAGCTTGGGCTCGGTGCCTGTGGCTCAATCGGCTAAGGCGCCAGCCACGTACACCTAAGGTGGTGGGTTCGAATCCCAGCCCGGGGCCGCCAAACAACAATGATGGCTGCAACCAAAAAATGGCCGGGCATTGTGGCAGGCGCCCGTGGTCCCAGCTACTTGGGAGGCGGAGGCAGGAGACTCGCTTGAGCCCAGGAGTTGGAGGTTGCTATGAGCTGTGATGCCATGGCACTCTACCCAGGGGGATAGCT